>NDXZ01034784.1:7608-22545 GCA_003055125.1 Paykullia maculata
AAAAAAAAAAAAAAAAAAAACTGAAACATGATTCAACTTTAAAGCACTTGCAAGTTTAAAATGGTGGATATTTTATATTGTTTTATTTAATTAAATGCTAAGGAACTTCTGGGAAAATAGGAAAATAATTTTTTAAGGAAAACAAAATTTAAATGAAATTTCTTAATTATATTAAGGTTTATAAGACGGTTTTCTCATACAAAATCTGTTTAATAAATCTCTGATACATTTATTAATCGTTTATGAATATGAGGGTTATTATTAGAAAATATTTATATGTATAAGACATTTTTCATATAAAAAAAAATAAACTAAAACTTGGTTAAGTGAGATATTAAAAATCATGTTAAAAATCGTTATTACAGTCGACTCTTGATAATTTGAAATTCGTTAATTTGAACTGTTTTCCAGGTCCCTTGAAAAACATTCAATAAATTGAAAAAATCCTTGTAATTTAGTTTTTCTCGGTAATATGAAATTTTTTGAATAGCATATTGATCGCCGACGCGCTATAATTTAAATTTATGTGCTCTATAAATTGAATAAGTTTAATGTGTTGTGTTTTATGCAAAATACATACTTATAAAATAAATAAAACAATCATTTATTTTTGCTTATATGCGTTGCTCTATAGAAATGACACCTTGCCCGCCAACGTTCTATAAATTGAAGTTTGGTTCTTCTAAACTCTATAATTTGAAACTCTTGTTGATTTAAAATTTTTTCTATCTCCCTCTTGACCACATGAACCCTTGTTAATATGAAATCCCGATTATTTAAACTTTTTCTCTGGTCCCTTGAATTTTAAATTATTGAGATTCGACTGTATATTGAAAAAAGAAATACTCAACATCTCTTAATTTCATAGAGACTTTTGAGTAGGGTAAGAATTAAGCATATTTTTTTTAACTATTAATTTTTTAAACAATTTCTTTACGAGAAAACTATATACAAGAGTACCTTCTCCTTATATAAACCATTTCTAAAATAATATTTGTCGAAATTTATTTGTAATTGAAAACCGTATTCAATATTTTGTACAACAAAAAACTTATGGAATATTTTTTGAGTTATGAAAAATTTATAGGAAACGTCCTGTATTTGTAAAACTATTTAAAATTCTTGTAAGTAAAAAATTGTTGGAATTTTTGCTCCAATATCCTTAAAAATTTTCAAGATAATTTAATCAAATTTAAAATAACAATTTTTTGGTTCAAGGAAAATCTAATAAAATTTATCAAAATCAGTGTTTTGCTTTTATTCATATAAAATCATTTTCGGAATAAGAGTTTTTTACTTCAAACTTTATGTCGATAATCATATGCTGATCATCATATACAGCGCTTAAATTTTTTTCTTTACATAAGATTATAATTGAAAATATTATTAGTATAATGAAAAAAATACTTGCCATCATTATGGCGATATTAAATTTTCTGTTGCTTAATATTAACCTTTGACCATGACCATGTTATCTATAGTATATAGAACTTACTTCGTTAAAGTCCTTAATCGGCTTATAATTAAACAAAACTTTTATTTAAAGCCTTCAAAAAAGAGATGTTTATTTTG
The DNA here is from genome assembly GCA_003055125.1 of Paykullia maculata. NCBI lineage: Eukaryota > Metazoa > Arthropoda > Insecta > Diptera > Rhinophoridae > Paykullia > Paykullia maculata. The sequence goes on from NDXZ01034784.1 coordinate 9,181, forward strand.
TCCATAATCGACAAAAATTCCCATACAAGATTTCTCATTTTATTTAGCGTCATAGCTTTAAACAAGTGTTTGTTGTTTATTTTGTTGGTTTTTTTTTAATCAATATATTTATTTTACTTACGCTTAAAATATAATCTCCACCATTTATTGGCAATTATTTAATTAGTTAATATACAATTTTATGTGTTTACATACCTGAAATGAGATAAAATAAATAAAAAAAATTACCATCAATAAATAAATAAAATAAATTTTAATTAATTAAATAAATAATGTATTATGTTAATCTTATTTATGTAAACATATGATTTTTGTTACTTTGAAATAAGCTGAATATCATATATTAATTACTCAGATATTAAAAAGAAATTTGTATTCACATACATATAAAAAAAACATATTAAATTTATTTATATTAAAAAAAAAAACATAAATAGTTTGCTAGACAAAGAAAAAAAAACTCTATAAAAAATATGTCATATGGCAAAAGAGCATAAATATGGCAAACAGATGTGGGAGGAGATTTTTATGAGTTTTTTTTTCTATTTTAGAAAAAAAAGAACAAACATCAAAGCACTTTGCTAGAGTATGATAATGATTATGGTTGGTGCATATAATGTAAAGTCTTATTAGAAACCATGTGAAAACCATTAGAAAATCATGTGAAAACTATTTTAATTATAATGAATGTCAATATATACATATGACAAATTAAAGCGTACTTACATACATACATACATACATACATACACAGATATATATTTGAAATATACAAAAAGGCAAATTTTATAAAAATTTTGGAAATTTTCAATAAATAGAAAATAAAGTTTCTTTTATTTAGAGGTCGGCAAAAAAGAGAGAACTAACTATATAAATGAGAAGAAGAAAATAAATTTTTGAAGTTGCTTGTTGTTTGTTGCTACATCTTTCGAAATAAGAAATTTAAATAAAAAAATTTAATAAATGAATGAAAGTTTTAATTTATTTATCAACTTTTTTAAAATTATTTTATAGTATCAGATTTTTTTAATAAAGTGTTTGTGTAAGTAACAGACCAACCTAAATAAGAGCATTGAGTGTTGCATTGACAGGCGCTTATTGTAGACGATGAAGTGACTCAGCTAAGTAGAAGCGTTAAAGTTTTGTCATGAACTTAAGTATTAACTTAACTTTAAAAGAAATAATAACTGAAAAGATATAAAATAGTACGAAAATTGCTAGATTTGATATGAAAAAGCTAAAATGGCATTACTTTTCAGCAATAACAAAAACCACCTGCAGCCAGCTTCACTACCTAACGAGCTGTCAAAATCGATTTTTTTAATTGCATAGGTGTTAAGCAGCCCTATTTCGGTTTGCGTCATATATTTTGTATGGACTGGGAATTTTTGACATTAAGATTAGCGTGCAGATTTAGTTCTGGCTGTAAGTATTTTGATTAAAAATTCTCGGGGGGTGCTTAAATATTTCTGTTATGGGCTTTGTCTATAAATGTCTGACATATTTGCAGAAAAACCAAGACTATTTCGATTTTCATTTTAAATTTTCATAAAGAAAGATTATTTTTTTTTTAATGAAAACAATGTACGTTGCGTACGTTTTGCACGTAATATGTTAAGGATATGTAAAAATTCTTTACAACCGAATATGAATGTATGAATATCATTTCAACTTTGCTTTCAATAAAGTATGCAAAAGCACTCTTAATGTATTTTTAATGTAATTATTTTTCCACCTTTTTTTTATGAAATAATCATTTAAACTTCACATGTCTCCTTATGAATTTTAATGTTGTTTGTGGTTACATGTGCAAAACATGCTGTGTTAATTACGTCTATATATACTTAGAACTAACGTGGTTTTTTTCACGCTCGTTCATAAAATATAATTTTCACGTAACATGCGTTAATATTTGTGTAGGATGGGGGGAAAATATGCATTAATGAAAACAGCTTTGAAGTATCCATCTATCAAGTTAGAGTTAATAAGGATGTTAATCCGTCCGACAGCTCACATACAGTACTGTGAACTGCAGTAGCAGTTTGTTATTAAGTCACTACTATGCAGCAACTACAATCCAAGACTTACTCCAAAGTTTACCGCAACAATTTTATGGTTGTGGCAATCATAAAAACATTTTCATTAACCAAAGTATATTTAAACATTCTGTGTTCATTTTTCGTTTGCAGATTGGAGAATAATGGTTAAGTTGTTTTGCCAAATGACAGTGACCAAAGTTTGATACACATGCAGGGCAGCAAAATCTTATTTTATTTAAAATACTTTTAGTCAAGGTTTACCTACACACCTCATAGACTTGAAGCTTATTGAAAACTTATGGTGGCCGCATTTTTTTTTTAAACAATCAACAACTGAACAAGAATATATCTGGCGGAAAATATGATGACAGATAATTACAGAACGACATAGAAATTGCTTGTTATTATAGTCATACATATGTCGAGAAAAAAATTGCCAATTACGGATTTTTAATATTTATTTTTTGATGTCTTAGACTTAAAAATTTTGTCTATAACTCTTTTAAAATTTGTGATTATTTGTTAAAAAAATTTAAGCCAGCTTTCTTTGCTTTATAAGGCCTCCTTCCAAATTCATTTTCGCATTTCAAATAACTTCAACATCTCTAATTATTTTTACATTTCGAATAACTCTTAAAAGCTTTAACATCTCTAATTTTATTCTTTGTACTTATTTTACATAAAAATAAAACAGGTGTTTTATTTGATGTTTCACTTGATTCATTGGGGATTACACTAAATCAACATCATTTCTTTAAATACACATTTCCCTACACACATTAAAGTACACTTGTTACCAACTGTTGTTGTTGTTAACTTATATGCATATGTACATAAATTTACGAGTAAGAGTACGTAAAAATATATTGTGGCAGTTTTCATTATTACCTAATGCAAAATTTATGTTAACAGCAAAAAAGCCTTAACATCCCACCCCGCCCCTCAAGTAATAAAGTAGGACGCAGTGTTAAGCACTTCCTAAAGGGGAAAACGGTTTGTTTAAATTTATTTGTTTTATTGAATTCTGAAAATGTTTTAGGGTTAAAATTTATTTTATTGACTTTGAAATTTAATTTTGTTTTATTATTTATTATTACCTTTTTTGTGTTTTATTTTATGTTGTGTTTTTGTTTTTTAATTTTCTCAACGTAAATTGGAATAAATTCAAAGCAAACGTATAAACTGCCAATTTAAGTGCAGTCAATTACAGTGCTTCCCAAGGGTGAGTGTGATTCTAGCAAAATGCGAAATTTTAGGGGAAGAGGTATTGGAAAATTTATAGAAAATTTTCAATTATTAAATAGTAATAAAAAATTTTTTTTTTATCATTTTTTTAGGGGAAAGAAAACATTTTAATGGGTTTTCAATATTAAAATTTTTTTTCTATAAAACAAATTGTGTATTTATAGAAATTTTTCAATAAACTTCTTATTAAAATAAAATTTAATTTTGTAAAACTTTGTTAAAGTTTTGGGACCTTTTTGTTACAGAAAAATTGAAATTTTAATTTCCAAAGGCTTTTCAATTAATCAAAATAATTTGTTTAGTTTTCTTAACAAAAAAAAAAAAAATCCAATAAACATAATTTTATAAAAAAAATTAAGTAAATTTTTTTTTTATTTATTTCTATTTAGTTTAAAAGTTTTTATTATTTTCTTTTTAAAATAATTTTTTTTTAATTTTAGTTTAATGTTAATAAATATATTTTTATTATTAATTTTTTTTGCGATATTTACTTTATATTTCTTTGTTGATAACACAGGCCGACAAAATTCATTGAAAAGTCGGATCCATGGGACCAAAGTATATTTTATGAAAAAACCTGGTTTTTTGCCATTTTCGAGACGTTGTAAAAATTTGTTACGCCGTAGGTAGGACTTTTACCTAATTGATGGAAAATAAATATTTAATCCCTGTTACATCTTGGTCCTTCTTTGGGAGATCTTAAACTAAAATTTAAAAAAACCCGGGCTTTCGCTGTTAATCCAAAACATTCGATTTTTCGCTATATATCGCTTTTATTAAAAAAATATCAAAGACCATCATAAGAGAATAATATTAAAGGTATATTTAAATGATGTAAATTTTTTGCCCTGATCTTGTGTTTGTCCTGAACCTGTCAGAGACGATATCTCAGGAAATAGAGGAGATATTTAAACAATTCAAAAATAATTTTTCTAACAAAAAGTGCGACAACAAGACTCTTATAAGTTCCTTTTGTTAAAAAAATAATTATTCATAAGTGTAGAATCTGTCTCTACGAGCAGTAAAAAATAATTGTTACCTAAAGGTCACAAAAAGCAAAAAAAAAAAAAAATTATTTTCAATATAGAAAAACCTACAAGACACCTTTTTTGTTGGTTTACAGTGGAAAATACTTATTTTTGTGTTTAAAATATAGAAAAAAAATTCCTTAATTTTAGAGTTTAATTATTGAACTTAAAAAATTTTTCATTATTTTGCTGCACAAAATAAATGACAATTTGAAATGTCCTGGTTTTAATGTGAATTTTCACTGGGAGGTTTTTATTGTTGTTATTTTGTTACAAATTTTCCACCTTTTTATGGTCTACTTGACAATTTATGACAGATACGTACGATGTTTCTGTTGTTGTTGTTGCTGCTTTTTTACAACACAATTACCGTTATCATCATTTACACACATGCCCAGGAACTGGAACTCATTTGCACTTAAAAAAATTACAACAGTTTGGAAATCTACGAGGGTCTTGTAATGAATTGTGTTGGAAAATATAAAAAGTTTGATTGATTAAATTGAAAAATTGTCATTATAATTGGTTTTTTTTCTTCTATTAGTGGTGTTTTGAACACTTATGCTTAATTTGTAGAAATATTTATTATCGATGATATATTAGAACTTTAAGCTTTTGATTATTTTATAAATAAATCAGACAAAGGAGCAGGTAAAGTTAACAATATTCTATAAAATTGTTTGAAAAATATTATATTATTGGAAGTTTTTAAAAGATTGGATTCAGAAAGCTAATTTTTTTTATTCAAAAAGCTTTTAAGCTTTTTAACTTTAATGCGATAAAAACTTTTATTTAATAAATCTTTCGAAATGATTAAACTAAAAAGACTGATTGAAAAAATCATAAATCAAAATTAAATTTTAAGCTAAAATTAATTTTGGTTGCACTTAAACCTACCCTCACTTGGTAAATGATGACAGACATATAAAACTGTTCATACCTGAACTTAATACAAACAAATACAGAAAGACGTAAAAAAAAGTTGTCAAGCAATTTTATACAACGTTTTTGCCACATTACTCATACCCACCTCCCCCTTAAAAGGGCATATCACAGAATTTCACATGCTCCAAAAGCTCATATAATAAAGTAAACTGAATTAATTAAATCTACGTATTAAAACAAGATGAACGTTAATTAAAAAAACGGCAAAGTAATGTGAAAAAAAACTGCAAACATAGCAAAAATTAAAATCGAGCGAAAATAATATTAAAGCGTAATTAAAATGAACTTTAACAGAGAAAAAAAATTAATTTAATAAAATTTAATGAAAATGTTGTCATTTGAGGTAAATTTGTGTTTTCATATAATTTTTTTTTATTAAAATAAAACACGCCATAATTTTTCTTTTGTCATGATATGTTAAAAAAAAACACGGCATTGTGTGACGTTAAAAAATTTATTACATTTTTTTTTTATTTTCTTTTCGCAAAGAAAAATTATATGATAGACCTGATTTTTTTATATTTTGAAACACATGAAAAAAAAAATTTTTAAATGCGAAAGAACCTTTAGTATGAAAGTATAAAGTTGTCTTTGACTGAGGATAAATTTAACACCAAATAATAAATTGTTAAATATAAATGTCTGAATACATTCATGAATGGCACACAAGTACTTGCAGTTCGCACTCGAAAAAGTCCTCGCTAGAAAACAAATTAAATTAATATGTGTAAGTTTGTTTAAAATCCTGTTAAATTTTTTTTTATTTTCATTCGATTTGTTTGAAATGCAATTTTGATTAAGACTTTTTATATAATTAAATGTAATAATTGAAAGATATTTATTTTTTTTATTTTATATTTTTTTAAATATTTTTATTTTGGGAGTAAAAAAAGAAAAAAAAAATTTTAAATAATGGATTTTTTTTATATTCTCATGAAATATAAATAATTTATCTTCGACAATTGAAATTGAAAAATTTATAAATAAATACAAATCTTTTGCAATGAATTTTAAAAACCGAAAAAATAAAAGATTTATTTTCTATATATTTTAAGTACTATATTTTAAATTATTAAAACAACAACCAGAAAAGCTATATTTTTCTTTTCTCTTTCTCTCAATAGTTTTTAGTTTTTTTTTTATTTTATGTCAATTGCTTTATATATTTATCTTTGCTATTTATAAAATGTAACTTTGTAAATGTAAGATTAAATCTTGTTGTACAGGATGTCAAGAAATAAATATAAATATTAAAAACATTTTTTTAAACAATATGAACAAGTTAAAATAAACAAAAGATCTATTTATTATTTTTTTCTGATTTTGTATTAAAATTTATTGGAAAATCAGGAACTTAAGAACTGTGGCGATATGCCTTAAAATATCTAAATAAAATATCGAAGAGTTTATGATTAAACTCAAATTAATAAAAACCTAAACACTGTTCATTTAAATATAATAATACTTGTTCTCTTTAGATGTTCTTAATTTTAAAAGAATCGGAATAGTTGTTTACCAAGGCGAATACATATCAGGTGGTGATAACTTAACAGCTGAGCTACTTTTTTTTTGCATAATTAAAGGTCAAAGTTGTTTATGTTTAAATGCTTTAGCCCACGCTGACAATTATGCCAACAAAAAACAACAAAGTATAACGTATTGCAACTTGTACTTGTTGTTCACCACCACCAGAAGTAGATTTTTTGAAATTTAAATTTTAAATTATTTTTTAACGTGATCATGAGCAACAAAAATGATGTTTTCGGATTAGCATGCATAAGCATGTTTGGTTTTGCTCACTAACGTGTGCATGATCGTGAGTTAAAATTTACTTTCAGTCCCATCTCTAGTATGTTAATAATTAAATGTTAACAGCAACACTTTGTTGTAGTGTTTATAATGAAAATTGTGGTAGTGAAATTTTACAGTCAAACCTAAGTAACCGCGTTACTGTCAAAAATTCTCATGCCTTTAGAAACTGTATAAAGCAAACCGAAGTATTAACAATGCTTTACGAAGTGAAGTTGGATGCGGACGGTTTTGTTTTTGTTGAAAAGTAATGCCATTTTAGCAACTTTAAAGTCAAAGCTAGCGATTTACTTTCTATTATATCTTTTTAGTTATGTTTTGTTTAAAAGTTAAGTTAACATTAATGTTCATGATACTACTCATGATACGCTCTTATTTAGGTAGGTCACTTTAGCGTCATCAATAAGTGCCTGTCAATACAACGCTCTCATTTGGTTGGTCTGTTAAGAGGTCGATTCAGATTTTCGCACAAATCTTTGCCTTTTCTGGGTTTTTTCTTGAATCAGTCAGTGCTGATAATATAAACCGACTTTTATTCTTCGCCTAGCTTGGCAAATTCACGATGCGATTTGTTGTGCAAATTGGTCCAGTTGTATAACAAATTTTATCGTTAGAGTCCTTGTTGTTCGAAATTATATATTAACAAATAACTGTTGTGAAATAAGCCGCAACATGTAGCGGCAACATAAAAGTTTAAACTTTTTTGTTCAAATCATTAAATTTTATATGTTTTAGATTTTATTTCCTTTTCCAAATATAAAACATAATTTTTAACTGTATTTAACTGTTTGATAAATTTCTGTTTCGTCGTCTTTTAAAAATTATTTATAGAAATTAAAAAAATCATATTTTATAATAAACTTTTATACAATTAATTTCACAACTTTTTTCCAATTGGCCGATTTAAATTCAATACTAAGCTGCTGCTGCCTTAAGTGAATTTCATTTAGTTCGACTTAATGGTTTGGCTGTGAGAATATTTCCCACAGACAAAAAGACGGATATACTAATTTGCCTTAAAAAAGTCACAAGGATAGAACAAGTAAAAATCCTAAAAATAATCTCATTTACAAACAACTTATGAATAATTGATGAACTTGTGAATAATTCCAGAACTTAGCAACAATTAAAGCTGTTTAAAACATTAAAGAATTTCAAAAAGCAGCATTGAAATTGAGAATAAATTAACAAACAACGGAAACGAAGAAAGTTCTTAAACATTGGAAAAAATAAAATAATATCAGTCAGTTCATTTAAAGAAATAATAAAAATAAAATATTCCGTTAACAGCCTTAAGCAACTGAAATGATTTAATTTTTAAAGAATTTTATTTTGTTAATGTTGTTTTTACAAACAAACGTGCCCCAAACTAAGTAAATCTTTACTCTATTAACTTAAGAATTATTATGTACTAAAGAGAAGCAAATTTTTTCCCCTTTTTTACTCATCCTAATTGAGTTCCAGACAGTTAATTTCGGTTAATTGTCATGTGACTAAAAGAACAGAAATATGGAATGTTAAACTAAAAGGCGACACAAAAAAAAAATATTTAAACATTTAGTTCTTTTTGCTACATTTTTCTTTTCAACTTTATCCAATAAAAATAAATTTCTAATAAAAATTTGGTTTTAGGAAATCTTTTTTTAAAAAGTTTTGGGATTTAAAATGTTAAATGAAATAATAAAAATAAAGTAAACCGTTCCTTGTACAAAAGATATTTTTTCTTTAAACTAAAAAAAATTTTTGTTTCCCAAGGCATTGAAAACAATAATGAACCTCTAAAGAAACTTTTTATAATTAAAATAATTTTCTAATGTCTTAAATTACAAAAGGCTTAAAATTATGTTAAAGTTTTTTTTTTGTCGTTTTTTAAAGATCTCAAAATTGATTTGATATTTATTTTAGATTGTTTAAACTTTTTTTTATCAGAAAAAACCAAAAAAAAAACATTTAAAGCTTTTGCTGTTTGGGTTGCCTACTTTGCAAAAGCTTAAAGCTTTCTAGTGTATTTTACTAAAATGTTTTTTTAACATCTACAAAGAAAAAGTCTAAGTACTTTTTAAGTTTTTTAGTTCAATATGATTTAAATTACAACTTTTTGTACCATCTTTGGCAAATTATTAAAAAAAATTGCAATTAAAAACTAAAGCTTTTGAAAGCTTTTAATTATTTAAAAATATATTTTTAAAGCAGGCTTGAAATAAGATTAGATTTAGAAATTTGTTTTATTTAATGCTTGTAAATGTTTATAAAACCCCAGATAAAAACTTTTTTGAAGCTTTTCAAAGCTTTTAAAAAGATACTTTTAAACAGGCTTCTACACTAAAACGCTATTTTTAAATTGCAATTAAAAATTGTAAAATTAAAATTTTTATTAAAAACTTTAGCTTTTAACTATTTGAAAAGCTATTTTTAAAGCAGGTTTGAAATTATTTTGTATACTTTTTCAAAGCGTTTTTTTAATAATAATTTCCTATACATAAACAAAAAATTGCCATCGATTATTTAAACTTGTTTGATTTTCCATACTTTCTATACCTTTTGGTCACAATAATCTAAAACTAAATAAATATTAAACCAAAAGCTTAGACAGTTAACCTAATGCAAATGAATCATGAAGAAACCATTAACAAGAGGAATAATGATCAGAATTTCAAAATATTTATCATAAAAAAAAGTAATACAAGCAACCAGCAGAATAAGTAAAATCCTTTCCACATTTATTTGCCTTAAACCCACAAGAGAATTATTATTCCTGTGTTTTGCGTTGCCAAACCACTTCAGCATATAATTGTTTCATCTAAACACTTCCAAGATAATGATGGAATATATAAAATACACCACAAACCATGAATGAATATATAAACAACAAGTACAAGATATATTTTATAAGAATGTTTGTTTTTTAAGCTCTTAAAGTTCTTCTAGTAACGAGACATCACTGGTGGTTGTCTGTTTTAAACAGGATACTTTAATAGGAATAATGATGTTGATATAAATGTAAATGTTGTTGTAGATGTAACAATTTATGCTAAAGTGTCTGGTATTTACCAGGATATTTTTCACAGCATACTTAAGATGTTTTTCGAATTTCTTTTATTTAAATGAAATTTGTTTAAGGGTACCAAAGCATACAGGAAAAATGTGTAACAAATGGTTTTGAAAAAAAAAACATTAAATAAAAAGAAACTAAACAAATGAAAATAAATCTAAGGATAACTTGGGTTTTAGCTTAATTACTTTGTAAAAAATGGACCATTTTTTTATTAAACTAAAAAAATATGTTACAATATTTTTTTAAAGTATTAAGAGAAAAAATATTATAAATTTATAAATTAGGAAAAATGATTTGTTTTTGTCGTTGCCACTTTAATATTTATTTGCTTTTCTACACACAATATTTTTTGCTGCTGCTTTAGATATTTATTTTTTAATGAGGTTAAATTTGTTAATTAAAATTTATTTTCAAGCCACAAAATCAATTAAATTCAATTATTTATGGTTAAATGTTTGTTTTTTGAACTTTTCTAAAATACTGCTGTAACTGCCGCGTTTTTTCTATTAATTTTTTTTTTTAATTTTTATGTGGCATCTTCTATTACACCTCTAGAGAGTATTGTGGCTCTTATGTTGTTGCTTGCAACATATAATTAATAATTCTGAAATACTATAATTAATATTAGCTCATTAGATGATGTTTAGCATAAATGATGGTGATAAACGTTTTGCAACAACAGAAATGTTGGTTCAATGGTTTTTTGTTGTCTGCAGCAGATTATAACAATTTCTATTAGAAATTAAGATATTTATTATGTTTAGGTAGAAAACGAATTGAAGAAATCTAAATAGTGGTAATAAAAGGAAAGTAAAATTTTAAAAAAAGGATAACATAGCTTTTAAAGCTGTGTTAAACTTTTTAAATTAGCTTTTTGAAAAAGCTTTTATAGCTTTTGTATAAATTTAAGCTGCTCTTTAAAAAATTAGACAAAAATATTAATATATTTTTATAATGTCTTTTAAACCTTTTAAAAACAGCTTTTTCAAATGTTTAGTTAACAGATTTTATAAAAGCTTTAAGAAATTATAGTAAAGGTTGTATCATTATTAAATAAGGCTTTAAAACACTTTCAAAGCTTTTTACATAAAACATTTTTTTTGTTTGTTAAAACTTTTTTTAAGGGTTTTTTAAAAATTATTTAAAATTATTTAATTTAAGACAACTTTGTTTAAACTTTTAAACAACTAATTTCAAATCATTACCAATTACTTTTGCATTCCTTACTACCATTTGTAGGGTACCTATTGCCAAAACAAAAAACTATTATAAATAATAGAGACAAGTGTGAACTAAGTATTTAATACAAAATTTTAAAATAGTTTTAAATTAATTGTGCGCATACAATAAGCAGCTCTCTGATGGTGGCAACAAACAACATACAAAAACACACACACGCACACACAACGACAACATAAAAACTATAAGAAAAGCAAAAAATTAGCAACAGAAGAAATAAAAACATCAACAAGATTTTGTTGTCATTATTATATTATATATGGGGTCGTTTTATTTTTTGAATTCTCTCACATTTTTTTTGTACGAAAAAACAACACTTGTTTTCAAACATTTGAACACATTATACTTATAGACAGACATAATGATACCAGCAAAAAATATAAGAGTATGTATGTATTAATGTTTGTCTACTTGTGGCAAAAGTTTAAGTACCAGTCACTCACATTTAGCCAAACACACACACATATACATATGAACATACTTAGCAATTGTCTATTTAAGCTAAACCAACTAAAACTTACCGAACACACATACATACAAACTCACAAACACAACAAACACTTAAAGAGACCCCTATTTAACCCTTCTTTTTTTAATTTGCTAAACATATTCATCGTTTTTTTTTCCATCTATTCTTGTAAAAAAAATAGAAGAAAAAACGAATGTCAAATAAAAATTATAGAAAGATAACTTCTGACATAAACTTTAGAGATTTTGTTCAAATATTGGATGTGGGAAGAAATCTAAAATAATATTAATTATTAATATTAATACGTTAGATGACAGCTCTAAGATTTTATCATAAACATAAGAATTTTGAATCACTTTATAGTTATTTAGAAAAACATTTGTTGTAAATAATTTGGGGTTTAATAAAAATTTCTAATAAAATAAAAATTATTGCAAATTCTAAGACAATTTAACTTAAAATTAAAAAAAAATCTATAAAAATTGTGTTAAAAATTTAAATAATGACAAATTTTGTTATAAAAAATAAAAAAGCATTTTCTTCTTTAAATTTCTACATATATTTTAAATGTGCTTCACATTTCTTCTAATAAAGAAATGTATTAAAAAAAATTTTTATACAAAAAATATCTAAAACTTTTAATAGGAAAAAGAAAATTTTCTATAAAATAAAAATTATCTAATATCTTTTATAAGAAAAAAGTTTATCAAAAATTCTCTATAAAAAAAATTGTGAACGGAAAATTTATACAAAAAGAAATTGTTATCGAAATTTTTTATAAGGAAAAATGTTCTCGAATTTTTTTTTAAGAAAAAATGTATAGAAAAAAAATTGTTTCAAAAATTTTCTACAAGAAAAAAAGTTGTATCGAAAATATTCTATAGGAACAATTTTATCGGAAATTCTCTATAAGAAAAAATTTATAGAAAATTTTCTATAAGAAAAAATTTTTATGGAAAATTTGTTATAAGAAAAAATTTTATCGAAAATTCTCTATAAGAAAAAAATTTTATCGAAATTTTTTTTTAAAAAAACTTGTATCGAAAATATGTTATAAAAAAATAAAAAAACTTGTATCAAAAATATGTTATAAGAAACAATTTTATTGCAAAATTATCTATAAGAAAAAAATTTTATTAAAAATTCTCTATAAGAAAAAAATTTGTAGAAAATTTTCTGTAAGAAAAATTTTTTATCGAAATTATCTACAAGGAAGGGATTTTATCAAAACTTTTCTATGAAAAAATTTTGCGCTAATTCACTATAAAAAAATTTTTTTTCGAATATTTTTCAAAATAAAAATTTTTATAAATCTTTAATTAATATTATTTGTTGGGCTTTGTTTATTTAATATCATGCGATCATTAAGAATATTAAAAAAAATCGAGTACGGCACTATAAAAATTGTTATTGAAAATTTACTAGAAGAAAATATTTTTATACCCTTCACACACACATATGTGTGTATAGGTTTGTCATTCCGTTTGTAATTTCTTTTATATTCATTTGCGACCCTATAAAGTATATATATTTGGG
>NDXZ01034789.1:3603-14015 GCA_003055125.1 Paykullia maculata
TACATGACCCAATAATAAAATATTCTTTCTAGAGGGAACAATACAAACATTAATACATAAAAAAGTAATAAGTTTAACATGACCATGTATCAACTTGCAATACACATTTCTTAATATACGAATGAACACAAATTTTTAAGTGCAAAAGTAATCCTCAATTGTTTTTTTTTGTGTTTGGTTTATTTATCAAATTTACCACAAATTTTAATGATATTGAAGCTCCGCTTTAGGATCCATAATAAAAATAATGTTTTCGCAAGATTAATGAGAGCCAATAAACATTTTTTAATGCTGATGGGCTTAAGTTTATTAAAATTGCAGAACTACATAAAAAACAACGCAAATTTTTTGTTGAAAATAATCACAAAATGATTAAATTTAGCTGCTTATTGGAGATGTTTCCTAAAACAAAAGAGCCTATGTGTCATCAAAATCGTAAATACCATTTGACTGATACAGTTTTGTGAAGAAAAAGCAATCAGATAAGTGTGATTGTGTTAGCTCTGCACCAAAATACAGAAAATAATATCAAATTATTTCTACTGTGTTTTTATTAAGATTCCGAGATAACGCATCATTCAGTTGACTTTTAATATACATATGTACATTAAAAAGTTTTATGAATGCATATAATATTAAAGCTAATGGATTCGATATTTGTGTTTAAATGGTACTTATTTATGTAAAATTGTATTTCAGTTTTTATGCTTTCAACATGGTTGCAAATCTCGTTAGGAAGTTTTTATTTTTATTAAACTTAATGGCAATAAATTTGGCGGTAAATTTAATTTCGGCTGTAGACCTTGTGTGGGACATTTCACATGTTTCGGTTTTGAAAAATGTTAATTTATAAGAAAATATGTAAATATCCTGCATAAACCATAGGCAGGATCTTCAGAGTTTTTACTTTGACTGGCAGTGAGTACTTAAATAATATTTTTTATATAAAATTTACTGCAAAGCAACGTATTTAAATATAGATAACATTTCACATAAATAAATTTGACACACATTTCTATTTTTTAACAGAAAACCTTAAATACATTAAATTCTGGTTATTATTGATGATTTAGTCGAAATCAAAATGTTAAACAATATTGTCTTACTTAGTACTTTATTTATACTTATTTAGATTAATTGAAAACTTATTAACTTGACCTCGCACATGTGCGTTGTTACCTTAAGCCTGCTGCTGGTAAGTGTGAGCCATGAAATGTGTGCTACTAAAAACCGACTAAAGTATGTATTGGGATTAAGATGCTCATGCGATCAAACAGATTTCATTTGTAGAATTTACATTTCATTATAGTTAAGTATATAGGCTGGTAATACTTTTAACGGATTTCATTGAACAGATATATTGTTTCACATAAACAGATATACAGACATGCATACATACACATGTAGTATATTTGTTTCTGTTAATATCAATCTCATCCGTTATGAGTGTGTGAGTGCGTGTAAAGTTTTTCCCATTGGGATTGGTTTTTGCATAATGCATTCGCCAATAAAAGTGAAAAATGACAAAAAGAAATGCAGGAAAGAAGCGGCCAGTGTAGAAATACATTCTCTACTTATAGTTGCAGTTGTGTTGTAATTCTCTGTATTTGAGGCTTTTACATTAATTCCTGTTAATTTTTTGCGTTTGTTTCTTTCCTTTTTAAATTATTTATTACCAACTTACATATGTATGTGTAACTGAAACATTGTCGTCATCATCGTCATTCTCTACAGCCATGTTATTAAAGGCTTTTGCAACAAATTCCTATCCGAAAGATGTGTAGTTTCTTGTTTGTTTTTATTGTATAATGTAGTAAACATGTTTTTGTTTTTATTCTTTTTAGTTTATGTTCTGTATGTTTTAAGTTTCGGATTTTGTAACACGAGTCCCTGCGGCCAAATTCTGTAATTTATGCATTTTGTTTGTACGTATGTATGTTTGTATGTATGTATGTATGTATGTATATACCGTTAATGCGCTTTATACGATTTTTTGGCTTATGATTTGTTCTGTAGTTGTTAAAGCATGAATTTCTGAACAAAAGTGTTTGCTTTGTGCGTTGCAATTTTAAATAAGCGTATGTCACACAGGAAATCCGAAATGAAATATTAATGTTTCACTTTGGAAATCTTGAAGATTTATTAATTAAAAAGTTTTTTCTTTCAAAGCTGATGCTTCAAGGAAGCTTGGATTTTTATGTCAAACTTTAATACAATAATTGATCGAAAAAATTATTGAAGTTAATATATGGATAGTGAATTAATTTCTGCAAATATTCTGCAGCGTTTAAATTGAGAGGCTTTTGAAAAAACTGTCAAAAGTAAATTAATTTGTTTATACGTTAAAGATTGGTAGCAAAAATAATAAAATTAAATTTTTAGTTTCATAAATTTTTAAATTTAAGAATTGTTTGTAATGACACGACAATTTATCTGAATGTTTATAATAAATAAATTGGCACTTAATTTATTAAAGCTAAAATATTTTCGAATTACCCTTAAAAAAATTTTTAGTTAAATAGATTTAAAAGAAAAGTCTTATTTTAAAACTGTATCTGTATGTATGTATGTATATATAAACTTAATTTTTAATACATACATACATACATACATAAATAGCAATTGTAATTTTTCACATTTTTGAAAATGAAGTTAGACTTTATAGTGCATTTACATTACGCCAAAATCTAGTACTTACGAGATTTCTAGTAAAATCTAGTTGATATTTACTAGATTTTCAAAAAAAAAAATCTGTTTCGTCACTAGATTTTGACAAAATCTACCTTAAATCTAGTTGCATATACTTAGTGATGGAAATTTGATTATTTCCAAACTGTACTTAAAAATACTACGCTGTACAAGAAAGGATGACATTTTAATAAAAAACAAAACAAACAAAAAAATGTTAGATTTGCTAAAAAAAAATAAAAAATATTCATAAAATAATAAATAATAATAAAACTAAAAAAAAAAATGTAATTAATTAATTAAATGCCGATTGTAATATCTATTTACATATTTATCGTGTCGTATTATACGACTCGTATACATACAAATGTAAATATTATATGAGTGAAATCTAGCTAGTATCAAAAAAATGCAGTGTAAACAACCTAGATTTGGAGAGAGATTTCAAATTAAATCTACTAGATTTCAGTGTAATGTAAATGCGCTATAATATTTGGAAAAATACGGGATTGAATGGCGTCAAAACCATAATTTGTAAAAAATTAATACATTGATGTCGTAACCAATTGTGCCTGGACGAAAAAGTGAAAAACTTTTTTAAAAACCATTATTAATACAAATACAAAAATACGTTTAGAGGTACAATATGATATATACATTTGGTAACAAATCACCTTAAACAAGATGTACTGGAAAACTTTTTTAGTATCATAAGGAGCAATGGGGTTCTGATTGACAATTCGTCGCCTAGATATTTTAAATACAGGCTGCGAAAGTACATCCTGGGTAAATTTTTAAAATAGTTTTTTTTTAATAAATATAGATAATATGTTCATATGTGCACTCACAGAAAAAAATATCGACAAATTGAAGTTAACAACATTTTTTGTTGAAATGAAATTTATGGTTTAACAAATTTTTTGTTAATACAATTAAAAATTTTGTTGGTATTTAAAAAAACAAAAGATATCAAAATTTAAAACAATAAGTTTTTAAAAATTTGGAAATTTGTTTTCATGTGCCGGCGTAGTGTAGTAGTTAAAGTGCTTGCCTACAAAACCAAGCACCCCAGGTTCAAATCCCGGTGAATACATACGTGAAATAGATTTATGTCTGTACCGTAACCGAGTGACATAACCAGACAGTGACCTAACCATGAGTTAAGTTATTATGCGTTAACTATCGCCCCTGTGTGACTAGCAAGGAACACGCAGGTAGAAACTTATCCACCCCATTATGATTCTGGATAATAGAGTAGGCACCTTGCTCAAGAGCTCGGGCTATCTAGGATCCCTTTGCTGTCGGACCTACCTTTTATAAGGTAGAGCCTTATAAGGTCCGGCCGACCGAAGTCTGTCACTAGCAAAGCATCCGCCAGGACTCCGACCTTCTTTGCACAGCGAACACGAATATCAGAAAAATTGACATCTCTTTCTGCTAGTCTAACATAAATGTGAAACACAGGTATCAAACCACAGCCACCACGTGGACCCCGATGGTACCTCAACTAATTAACCAGTCCAAGACAAGTCATGGGGCTTACTGGTTCCCGTGGTACCAGATTAGTTCTGGTGAATTTCCAATGTGGGTCCAGCAACCCGAGGCTATAAGGCAAGCCTCTTTTGCCCCGAGGGCATTAGCACCATGATGGAGATTTCATCATGATGCTTTTCAAACTACCCCCGGGGGGCCCGGTGAATACAAACAAATTTATTTTATCAAAGTTTTCGAGTTTTAAAAATTAAGTGGAAAAAAGGAAAAAAAGGATAACATCACAGGAAGGCCAGGTCGCGCCACCTCTTGGGAACATTACACTACATTATAACTTTAACTATTTGTTTCGTTAATATGCAAATAATTTTGTTGACTTGACTGTTAACAATCAACTTACAAATGTCGTTATTGTATTTATAAATTTTATTGTTGGTTGAGTTTTAAATAAACTTTTAATTGTATTAACAAAAAAATTAATTGTATTTACAACCCTTTTTTTCTGTGCAATAATAAAAAAAAATTTTGAGTATCTCCATTGACTTATGAAATTGGTGGTTGTGAATATCTATTTGCCGATCCCAATAAAGAAGAAGGACTTGAAGACCAAACGATTTTCGATTACATTGCTATTCTTCAACAGGATGCATTAGAGTACATACATACATACATATGTATGTACATTTTGTTTTATTTTCTTCTAATATTTGTATTTATTGTTTGTGTTGAAGTCAGCTATTATTTGAATTGTTCTACTTGTTATAGCGATGAGTTTACTTTGTGCATTGTATCGTGATACATATATCATAAATTTAAACTTTCAATAAAGAATAAATGAATACTATGTGCATATATGTATGTATGTATTTACATACATACATATTTATTTATTTTTTAATATTTAATTACATTTTTAATAAGTTATATACTTCTACATTTAAAGATTACATAGGTAAACTTTGTTGGATCTTAGATCAATAATTATTAATAATATTATTTTAAATATGTGGATGTGGGTCCCGCAATTTGGATATAAACGCATATGCTCTATATGTTTCAACAAACCCTCAGTTATGGTGCTTAAACACTTTATACTTAATGAAATATTCGAATAATATTACGATATTCCATTAATTGAATAACATTTCTAAAATATTCTCCCTCCTTTTTTTATAAGGAGCATAATAAAAACGAAAGTGTTAAAAACAATTCTAATAAACCTTAACAACTTTTATAGCTTTATCTTTGTATGTGCTGGCTGCTGTTGTAATAGTAACTGATAAACTCTAATTTAAATACCATTTATTTTTGGGATTGTTCATAAATATGTAAAGAGAAAAGTGCTCCTTTTCTGGTTGCTCTTTGTACACGTTAGCGAAATAATATGATAATTAATTTAATGTATATTTTTAGTTTTTGATCAAGACTTTGTACATTAGCTGGCTAATTAGTTCCGTTAATAAGTATAAATTGAAAACTTTTTGATATCTAGATTTAACGAAATGGCGAATTTTATACACCTTCTACGATGGTGTAAACATACAATTTGCATATGAAATTACAACGTTGACAATATATTTAGGACTACAAAAAATTAACCAACATATGGACATTGCTATATTGTTTTATGTTTTGAATATATGTATGTTTTAATAAACTAGGTTGCATATTAATAATTTAAAAACTGTAAAGGAAATTATAAATTGTTGAAAAGCCTCTTTACATATTGTATAGGATATGTAAAAGGCACACAAATAATGTAAGTACAAATGAAAAAGTGTTTTTAGAGTGTAATTGTTTTTGTAACAAGTTTTTGATGATTATTAAGTATAGAGTAAATTATAATGAACAGACTAACAGGTAGTGAAAACAGTTTATACAGAGTTCTTAGAACATTTTAAAAATGTTTTAAAACTTCTTTACCCACGTGTTTATTTGTGAGGTCGATTACTAACATTTACGTGTTTTTTTTTTTCTAAATTTTAGCTGTATTAAGACTGTCACTAGTTATGAATAAGTTTTAGCTTTTTGAGCTCACGCTTATGTAAGTAGAATATAATTAACCACCATCAAGCCAACATAAACACTAACCCGATTAAAACAAATAACAAACCGCGATCATGCATTTGGAATAGTAGCAGTTACCAGAAGTGAAACATTTTTGGATTTCTATTTTGTTGGGAGTCGCTTTAAATGATAATTTCGCTTAGTTGTTACTCACACAGCTAAGCTAAGAATACGTACTACCTATACAAACAGCAAATGTGAAAAGGCCAAACAATAAATCTGTATCCTGATGGTCTACTCTAAACAACGTCTCAGCTTCTAAGGTCGATCTGATGGTACAGGTGAAGCATATGTCGATAAGTCATTTTTGTAGTTCAAAACTCGATCAAAAAAAGTGAATGAAAAAAATAAAAGCTTTTTGCAAAGCTTGAACTATAGATAACTTTAGTTGTAATAGAAATTTGGTGAAAATAATTTTTTAATTTTATTGGTTGTTTGAAGGACTGTTTATTAGATACTTATATATTTTTATGATCCTCTGATCCTGTGATTTTTAAAATATAATAAAACAAACTAAGCAAAAGGTATAAATTAAACGGTTTTTTCTATTGCTTAACGCATTTATTTTAGAAAATAATTATTATAAAGGCTCTAGAAATAGCACAAACCCTGTGCGGGTATATATAGTTTACATAGCAACATCAAGTAACACTTTTGACTTGTTTTTATGAAAATAACAATACGATTTAAAAACCACAACATTCTTTGCTTTGACATCAAAAGTATATTTTGGTCATACATACCTCAATTTTTACATCACACTTTACTTATGCAAAACAAGCTCTGGAAGAAAACAAACTAATCGACACACGCATACACATACCCATACGTATTCAAGTTCTTATCGCAATACAATTATTAAATGGTGATTTAAACAACTGGCGAATGAATTAATAAATAAAGTAACAATAAACAACAACAACAATTTTGTGTCTTAAAATACTAACAAAACTCGGTGGTAGAAGACACAACAGTTAACAAGTAAGTATGATGCATCTTACCTTCAAGGCAAATGAATAAAACCCGACAACAGCAACAAAAGGAAAAACTTCATTGAAATAAGAAACCAAATAAATCCGTTAACAAAACGAAATAATAAACAAGACATAAACCGAAAACAACAAAGAAAATGAAAAGTACAAGATGAAGAAAAAAACAAAAACGCTTATCGCACTAAAATACTCGACCATGTTGTTATTTTTATTACTTAGAGAGCAAGTTTTCGACATTATCCCAACATTAGCAGCGCAATCAAAAGTATTACCAAGAAAATGTGTTTTAAAATTTCATGCTGGCCATATAAGTTTAGTAAACGTCGCTGCTTTTCTGCTTAGCTGCTGCCTACAACAACCTAAAACTACTGCTGCTGCTTTTGCTTCTGCTTCTACTGTTGTGTTGTTAAACAATGTTTTAAGTTTAAGCTTTGTTTTTTTCTCGGTCTTGTGAATTTATGAGGGTGAGAATTAAAACAATGAATGAAGTATTGAAAAGGAACTGAAAGACGTAAACTTTTGCCAAGTCTTCATGTTTTGTTTTCTTTTGATGTTATTGTTGTTGTTATTGTTGCTGGTAGTGCCGTTACCAATGTAACTACAATTATTGTCTGTATTGTAAAGATTTTTATATTTTTTATATTATTAGTTATGTTGGTTTTCTTTGTGTTGGTGGCTACGTTGGTTTTGTACTGTTGGTCATCACCGTTTAAGTAGCAGCATTAAAAGCCAAAAGCAGTGCGTGCAGTTGGGCACTAAAAACAAGACCTCAAAACAAATGAAAAGACAAATTTTCATAATAACTTTATTGGGATAATAATCTTTGTGCCACAATTAACTGCTAAGGACTGTATCTAGTTATTGGTATATTGACGTTTAAATTAGTTTTATGCTCAAAAATTATAATTGTTTAAATGTTGTATTATTGATTCTAGTCGAATTTGATTATTTAATATTTATTTAGATGATACTAATGATATTAGTTTTATAAAATGATACTCGTCAAACTTCTGGGTTCTTGTGGTCTTAAATTCATATGTATATTGTGTAAAAAAATTTTAAATATGGTCAGACATAAGGAATTCTAACAGAGATTGAGGAACTGTTTTTATTTTCCAAAAAATTTGCGCTAATTGTCCACTTGTTATTTTATTTATTTTAAAGTAAGATATTTTATTATTTGCTTACTTGGTTTTACTTAATTTTATTTATAATTTTTAAAGAAATACATTTTGTTAACGTTAGTCGGCCCTCTAGAGTTTTAAAAATATTCTTTTCACAGTTAAGAGATGTCAGGGATATGCCGCAAACCACATTTCTGATAATACAGCACACCTAACACTACACTAATGATTCATTATTGTTTCAAATTAAGTGTTTTTAGCTAAGTATATCCCATCCTAATCTTATTGCTATTTAATTAAAATGTGCTTCTTTTATATTATAAAATCTCTTGATTCTTTTGCTTTTTTACGGAAATAAATATACGTTTAGGTTACTGCTGATAGTCTGCCGGCTGTTAATCTTGCGCAATCTTGAACTTTGTAAGAAAACACGTACCTTAATTTCTCTTAAGTGACACAAGGGTCGTCTAAGCTTGCATATTGAATTTATATATTTAAGGAACTTTAGCGTGGTCTATCAGCACAAGAAGGAGTCCTTAAATATCTTTGTTGAAGGAAGAAATATGAAAGAAATCTGCATATTATAATATCAACAATTTGCACGTTATGTGTACAGTATGAATTATTAATTTTAAAAATATTTCGAAAAATTTTCTTTACAAAATTCAATGAAACAAACAAAAAAAAAAATATTTTAATAAAACAATGTTTAAGGAACTTAAACTTTTTTCATATTTGTACTAAAAAAATTAAAAAAATTAATATTAATTATGATTCTGACAGAATTTAAATTGCCTGTCTCTTAAATTTAAAAGAAAATTTGTATGGCAAATAGTGCATGTTAGAAAATCTGTAATTTTTTTCCATTTTGTTTATAAGATGATGTACACATCGTCACGGGAAATCCATAAGACTGTAACAAGCAAAAAGTTCAAAATAGAAAGTCTATATTAATTAATTATGATGTAACTAACAAAAATACATCTTACCTTAAAATTTTACTCATACATACATATATGTACATATGTTCAAAAATACTAATTTTATTAATAAAATCCAAAAGCCATATAAGAATTAAATAGTTTTAAGTTTATAAGGTTTTTTGCTTCTCCTGTAAAAGAGTAAAAAGTGTACTTAGGTGACAATATATGGTTTATTAGATGTTTTGTTAGATGCTCCTTTTGAGCATTCTTATAGTTGCTGGTCGTTTTTAACAGCAGTCAGGGCTAATATTCAAAAGAGGGCTTTTATCTCTTGCGTTATTTTGTTATTATTAATTTAAAAAAAAAAAAAAAACTCTTAATGTTACGTTAAAATATGCCTTAAGTTACATAAAGTTCTAAGCTTAACATTCACACACACACCAATAGCAACGCGCCGCAAGCTGCTGTATAAAAAATAAGTACAAAAAAACATCAGAAATGGAAATACCGGTGCTACTTTTAATTTATTTCCAGCAAAAACTGGATAATAAATTGCTCTGACTCAATAGCATACTTTTTAATGAGTATAATAACCGTCTGCATTTCTAAGAAGTAGTTTTCTAACAACAAGTTTATATTGTGAAACGTAATAATTTATTTGTCAGATATCTAAAAAGAAATAAACTTGAAAAAAATGTTAGGAGCCACTTAAATTAATTATTATGATTCTCATTTGTGTCAATTGGATATTTTACTTTTAAAAAGCAAGTAGTTAAATAAAAAAAGTTATATTTTAAAAGTATTGACTCTTATAAGTAGTTACTTAATGACATTAAAGTAAAAAGTTCACAAAATCCCTATTTGTAAGCCAGGGTGGTAATGACTTATTTAAGTCACCACTTGTAAGCCGGCGGGGTAAGTACTTGCCTCTAATGACATCGCCGTGTTAAAGTAATGGGTTAAAATGTCAAAAGGTAAGTAGTGCAAACAAAGCAATGCAAGTTTTTGCTGGGTTATTTCAAATGTTATTTTAAATACAGACACAAATAATTAAGTTCCGTTAAAGTTTAATAAAGTTTACAGATACAGTTCTATTTTTCGGTTAATATTTAGTTTTTAAATTCAAT
>NDXZ01034806.1:0-10613 GCA_003055125.1 Paykullia maculata
CCACCTGTGATGAAGAGTATAAAAGGGTATATCAGTCTATGTAAAAGTCGTGTTTTCTTAGCGATTATTTTGTAAAATTTATATTATTTTTGATCGTTTGCTTGATTTAACCGAAAGTGACGGTGCCAAATTCATTTCCTTAACATTGCATAAAACAATAACAAGTAAGAGCGTTTTATTCGGCACTTCACCACGGTATGTAATAAGAAGTATTTTTACGTATTTACACGTCCAAAAGGTAATTAAAATCTTAGAAACCTTAATTTTGTTAGGATATTAATTTTTATCCATATAAGCTTTTGGTCCATATAAATTTTTCGCCGATAACCTGGCGGACTCTGAGGCAATTAGTTTAATTTTTTTAAACATGTCTGTAGTTTATCCAAAAACTGCAGTCGTCTTTTTCTGCCTCTATCTCAGCCAATTTTTAATACAGATTTTTCCTTAATATTTCCATAAATATTTTAAACTGGACCTTTAAAAACATAATTATAAGATTAAGTTTAAAATAAAGTAATATTATATGAAATAAAGTTGTTGTTGCGTAAAAACACATTGTTTTTTTTCCTTACAAAACTTTTACTGTTTGTTCTATATGCTATAAAAGGTGAAGAGTTTCGTAAATCAGAGCATATAGCACAAAGCACATTTTTTAAAACGCGTCTTACTCTTAAACACTTTTCCAAAGACGAAAATTTTTTTTACAGGAAAAACTACAAACTATAAAGCTTTCTTTGGTAAAAAGATCGCGAACACAAACTAAAAAACTTACTTTGGTAAAAAGATCGCTAACATTTTTTCGGTTCAGTTTTTTGTAATTGACAGTTAAACTTTAACATGGATTTCCCAAAAAAAACATTTTTGTCATATAGAACACAATAATTTACGAATGACGATATGCTGATCCATAAGTCTAAAAAAACTAAAAAATAAAATGTTTGTAACTACGAATAGTTAAAGTGTCTTCCATTAAAAGCCAGTCATTTACCAGAACTCTTTTTCGCCTAATTTAATTTATTTATTTATTTAAAGTGCTACTAAAATGTGAACCAATTTAGATCGCTTGTTTTACAGTTTTATATACCAATCTGATCTGATGAATATTATTCCCATTTAAAAACTATTGACATACGAATGAAAACTTTCAATCTTATATTGTTTGACAAATATTTACTTTGTAAACTCCGTTAAATGAGAGATAAACATCAATAGAGCTTTAAAATTTTAAAGTGCTTTTAAAATTTTAACAAAACAATATTTTTTTTAAGAGTGCAGCTGGAATTCTATTAAAAATATCAGAAAATTTTAAACAATAAAATATGCTGTCGAATGACAATCAAACAAAATCAATATTCCAATAATTACACACACGCACACAGCACACACACAGCACACACACACACTTGTATTCATACGTCCAAATAGACAAAAGAAAACTTCTATACAAAACCACTTTTTCTATGCGTTTGGCTAACTTCGAAGAAATGGCTTTAACAAAAAGCATCAAATTTTAATAATGAAACTGAATAAAAAATCGTTAAAAATTGAATGCATACAAGAGTACTGGATCAAATAATAAAATATTTCTAAATTAAAAACATATGTCTAACAACGGAAAGATATGAAAAAAAAACCAACTGCGACAAAAAAAAATACAGAACTTTTTCGATTACAAATGAGCTTATGGACATGAACACTCTTCTGGCGGGTCAGTCCTAGTAATTGAAACACTTTGCTGATGGCAACCAAAAGAGAAATAAGTACAAAACAAAGAAAAAATATTTCATTAAGGACCATGATGAATTTCAAATGTTCAGCATTATGAATAACTTTTTGTTTTTAAAAACACTAAAAGACATAAAACATTAGGTCACTTTCAACAATTGAAATATTTAATGTTACTAAGTGATTGAAAAAACACCAATAGAATAAGATAATGAATTAAAAAAACACAAATATGTTCAATGAATTTATTTAAACCATTATATTTAACAAAAAAACGAAAAACAATAAAAACACAAAAAGGACATGTTTGAAAATACCAAGAAATCTGACTTACTGTTACGAATCGGGGAGTTTTAATGGACTTAAATTAAAACATAAAACTATACTTAAATACAAACAGAATGCATTTTCTCTCTTCTTGATATCCTCTAACCTCCATTTGATTTTCATTAAGGATGTTTATAGATGTCACGCCTTTTGTGATTTCGAGTTGCACGTAAGTTATCGGCTTTTCTATGAAAGAAAACGAGGCTGTTAATATGTAACTGACATTTTTTTGTAGACATTTAATAACGATACCCGATTACATCTTTAATATGTTGATTCTGTTTACTAGCAAAATTTAACTTCGGTAAAAATAACAGTTACATGTAGTCAACTTTAAACCATTAATATTTAAAAAGACCCAGACCTTTTTAACAAAAGTTATTCTTCAACAAAAACTAACAGCCATGCATTTAAATTATTTAATTTTACGAGTAACTCTAAGCACAAACGCTTAAAATTAAATAAATAATTTAAGATTTCGATTATATATAAATCAAATCAGGTTTCCCTAACCCAAAATCAATTCTAAAAAACTAATAATAAAGATCTTATTATAACACACAAGTCACAAAGTCAGTAGGTTACAAAACGTTTAACTGCAGAGCTAAAAAAAATGTGGCCGGTCATATGGAAATATTTAAAAACAAATAAGCATGACGATAACAATAAATGTTTGCATGCAAAAACATTAACAAACAAATGTAGATGCGTGCAACTTTTTGATGACCCAACACGATGTGGGGATTAATCAGCAGTGACAGCAACCAGCAAGAATTAGAACTTAACAAAACAGAAAAAGTAAAGGCCTTTAAAAAGAAACAATAGCCATTAAAGCAATTGTATTTAAAAGAAAAGTTTTCGTTTAACACATTTACAAAATATTTTAATACAAAACACAACAGAAAAAAAATAATCAGGCAATAACAAGCAATGCCAACCAAGTAACATCATTTTGCAATTTATTTACATAAAAAACTACTCATACTCTTCGGCTTTAACACATTTTTATGCCCCATGATAAGTAAACATATAACCAGGCAACTAACTGCAAGTACTCTACACTACAATGAGGAATCTTTTTTCAGTTTGTTTGTTTTTTTATTTCTTTTTGCTGGGAACTTAATGTACTTACCGGCATCAAAACTTTGACTACACAAATATCAAATGATGATGGTTGAATTAAAGGAAAAATATTAATATAAAAAAAATCAAAAAATACCAAAAAAAAAGGTTAAAAGCTTTGTCTGTGCACGATACAACAATTGTTGGCCAAGTTAAGTGAGGAAAAATAAATAAAAATAACCAACAAAAGAGTAAAAACTTACAACAGCTGTAGCAAGCTAAGGCACTGGGATTAGAAGTCTAGCTTAGAATTAACTTAACAAATTTGTATATAATTTTATTGACATGACTTCTATACATTACAAAAACAGCAACAATAATTTTGAAAGACTCCAAATGAAGTTATGAATAAAAAATATTACTCCAAAAACTACTTAAACCTGTCTATAAAATTGGGAGTAAATTTTAAATGTTGCCAACTATGGGTGGTTGCCATAAAGAATAATTATTTATTTGTAATAAAAAAAAAATCATTAAACATTTTTAATAAAAATTTTAACAAAAATAGATGATTTGAAAATATAATTAAAAGACATGGGATGATGTTGATATCTATTTTTTGTTTGTATGTTTCTTAAGTCTTTTGATTGGCAAGAGTGTGTTTGTGTTTTAAGTCTTTTATGTTAAAAAAAACTACACAAAGTTTATGTTATTTTTAATGAGGTTTATTATAAGCGATTTTTATTACTTAAAAATCTACTAGATGATCCAGATAAATCATTTTAAAACTTTATTTTGTTGAGTTTTATTATCTACATATCATGTGCAATAATCAAAGTATTATTTGTTAATATAACGGAAATAATATTATGTAGTTATTTGAGGTACAATCGCAGCAAAAAAAATCTTAATTTGTAAGCAGTAAATGTGACTAGTGCATACCTACTGCTTCTTTTATTGTCTTTTGAATCTATTAGCTTACAAAAGTGATGTGCAGCAGTTTCTTCAAAAATATAATTTAGAAGCTCTAAAGCAGAGCCACTAACCGAGTAATCTCATACAAAAATCATGTAATCTTTCATAGAAGTGGAAGCGGTGCAAAACTGCACTCTGCCTTAAAAAGCTGCATCCAAGGAAGCATCATTTTTACTGGGATGTAAAACAATTTATCTAGATAGTGAAAGCGTTATTGAGTGACCTTAAGTTAGATGTATAAACATCACTTAATTTTATTACTTCGATAAACCAGTGCAGTAAGAAAAACCAATTCAGTTGTTTTGCAAAAGACTGTGGTCTCTTCGAAGGATTAAAGCAGGAGTGACCAGACTGTCATATATCAATTACTAAGAAGGGGCCTTTAAATAAATATAACCAAATTTGTAAATACCTTCTAAGCAACGACTTATATTTTAGAGTCAATAATTATATCCCTTTTTGGTACCTTCTTGATATAGTATTTTTCCAATAAATATCCCAAGAGTAAATTATTAGCTCCTGACAAAAATCTTCTTATATTATGAATCAGTCTAGTTAATTTTTATGTGATAAAAGGGTAAGCGGGACTGCATTATAAATTTATAGAATATAATATTATAGTGTAGTTAGAAGTTAGTGGTAAAGAAAACAGAAGTTAGCTTGTGGCGCTTTCGAAAGGACAAAATAGCAGTAATAAGTACTTTACATAAACCTAAATACTTGAAGAGTGTCCAAATTAGGGTCAGGCATTTGACTTTGTTAAAAAAGACAGAATATGAATATTCTTTTCATATTAGGAATCTCTCTAAAATGGACAATATTTTAAATCCTAGTTGAAAAAATTTTTCTTTTTTAGAGAACTTTAATGAAAATACTATTGTAAGAATAAGTGACGACCTTCTAACCACTGATTTCAATTCGATTATCCGTCACAAAAGAAGATGTTTAATTGTTGCTCGTGATCCTTAGAGCATGAAGGAAATTTTTACTTCGTGTTAATATCGACAAGACATTTTGTCAAATGTTAAGCTGTTTCTATTTTAGTCCATACAATGTCCTTTGATTCTCTTCTCATTTTCTTGTTATCTAAACTTGTTTTTGTATCCAAATTTTAATTATTTTCTTAGTGTTTTACAAATACCAGTCTCCTATATATCATTAATTTTAAATCACTTTCTGGTTTTACAAAGTCATTTCAATGATTTATAATTGAAAGCCAACTACCAGTACGAAACATAGCGAAATACTATTAACAGTTTCCTTTGTATCGTTTACAATTTATCTATGTTGGACCGAATGTGTTTTTTTATTGTCTGATTTTATACCTGTTTAAACGTCCAAAAGCCTTATGACCTATTGGCATTAAACATTAACTCACAAAATTTCTATTAACAACCAGAAGACTATTATTATTTAACACTTTTTCGACTCAAAAACTTCTAACAAGTTACATGTTAATCCAAACTGAAACAAAATAAAAGCGATTTATGGTTAAACTTAGTCAGGATCGGCAAAAATTTTACCTTAATGTTAGTGGAACTTATAAAGTGTTTTATGTGTAGCTCAACTTTTGATGCAGAAACAATTCTAATGCTTAGAAATTAAATTTTAATACACAGAAGGGCATTTAAAAAACATTAAGAATCTCAAGAAAAATTTGCCACTAAAAGACTAAGCCCCATATGTATAATGAAAATTTAGCCACAGCTTATACATCGCGCAAAACTTTCTGCTCACTAGCAAGCCTATTAGGCAAAGCGGAGTGTTGGCAAAGAGTTTATTTATAATGAATATCTAGCAGCTAATAATAAGAGTTTAATTTTAAGTTAACATGAGTTTAGCTGAATGGATATAAAATACAATAAAAATGTCACATATGCTAACTCCATGCCAATTTTTCATTATTCATATGGCCGTGAATCTCCGCCGGTATAATTTAATGAAGGCCGTAACAACCAAAAAATTCAAGATAGACTTTTTAATTGATTATGATGTAATTAACCAAAATACATCTTTCCTTTCTTTATAAAATATACAGAGCAGTAATTGCAACTTAGATTAAAGTTCACGAAGAATAAAGGGCATCAACAGTTTCTCTCCACTTTGCTTGATCATTAGCTAGGATCTTTGCTTGGTTCCAGGTCAAATTACGAGATTCGTACTAATTTTCATCATTCCTATCCATGTGTTTCAGGGCCTTCCAGAATTTCTATGACCTTGTAGGTTCCAGTCCAGTGCATGCTTTGCCATTTCGTCAGATGGCCTTCTTAGGATGTGACCTATCCAAGTCCATTTGCGTCTACAGATTTCGTACTCAATTGATTTGCAGTTAACCATCAAGAGCAGTTTTTCATTGGTTACCCAGTTCGGCCAGAAAATTTGGAGAATTTGTTTTAGGCTCTTATTGCAGAAGGATTGCATTTTCCTGCGTATAGCTTGCGTGGTGCTCCAGGTGGTGCAACCATACAGCAATACCGATTTGACGCTACAGTTAAAGATTTTCAGCTTTGTGGTGGTGGTTAAATTGTTCGCCCTCCATATTCTGTGCAGAGAGTGGAATGCGGTCCGGGCTTTGTTGATTTTATCAATAATATCGGCACTGGAGCCTTCGTCCTTGAAAATTGTGCTGCCGAGATATGAAAAGGAATAAACATCCTCGACCAGCTGTCTTTGGAGTGTTAGGGGGCTTGTATTGCTAGTGTCAATCCGCATCAGTTTGGTTTTCTTTACGTTTATTTTGAGGCCAACTTTATTTGCATTGATGGATAGGCGCTGAATCTTATACTGCAAAAAGGCGTATATCGTCCGCATAGTCGATATCATGGAGGAACTCACTTATATTCCAGAGGATACCATACGGTGTCTCGGAGTTTGTTTGCTGAAGCACGCAATCCAACAGCAGTTGGAATAGTGTGGGAGACAGAACACAGCCTTGTTTTATCTCTGCGTTGGGCTCGAATGGTTGGCTTTCTTCGCCCTTGTATCGAACTTTGCATTTAGCATCTATATATAGCCCGCGAATAAGGCGGGTTATTTTAGGCGGGATTCCGTTGCTACTCAGAGCATCCCATAGTGCCGGTCTGGATATCGTATCGAAGGCACGTTCGAAATCTAAAAATAGTAAATAGAGGCTGCTGTTGTACTCGATGTATTGCCCGATGATAATGTGTGTTGTGTTAATATGGTCAACATATGATCTTCCCAGTCTGAACCCAGATTGTTCTTTTCGTAGGATAGTTTCTACAACTGGAGACATTCTTTGTAGAATCAGGGACGATAGCGATTTGTTGACCGCACTCAGTAACTTAATGCCTCTCCTGTTACTGCATTGCCTTATGTCACCCTTCTTCAGCATTGTCACTACTGCACACTCCTTCCAGCTGTTCGGAATAGACTTTTGTTCCCATATTTTCCTGATTATGGGTGTCAGAGCTTTGGCAATGGGTTCGGCACCATATTTTAGTAGTTCTGAAGGCATGTTATCGGGACCGGGCACTTTCGAGTTCTTTAGGTTCGATAGTGCGTGGAGTACTTCAGCAAAATTAGACGGTATGGTAGAAATATCTCTTCTCGGGAGGCGTCTGTTTTCATGCCAGGAGTACTGTGACATTTGGGTGGTGGCGGGTAGGGAGCTCGCTGTAGAGAAGAAATCTCGCCAGCATAGTAGTTGTTCAATGGTGGTGGTGAGGTCATTATCATTATCATCCTTATTGACGTCAGTAGTACGTGCTTCTTTACCACTCAATTGTCTGATAGCATTGTACATACCACGCATGTTACCCACTGCTGATGCCTGTTCAGCTTTTCACAAATATTACTAAAGTAGGTTTCTCTATCGGCCTGCGTCATAAATCTGACTTTGGCAGTGAACTGGCGGAATTCCGTCTTTGCGTAGAGCTTGGTTTTGTCCGTTTTAGCCCGGTTTATTTGATTTTTAAGTAGCAACGGTTATCCATGGTTTATGGGTACGTTTCAGAGTGCCAAGAACTTGGGCTGGGCTTTGGTGACATGCGTTTTGTATATCGGACTAAGAGTGTTCTACATGGGGAGGACTTAGATGTTGCGCGACAGTGTGCTTATAGGTTTTGGTTTGCTACGTGTATGCTTTGTAGTTTGTAGGTGTTATATTTGGGCTGCTTTTTATTAAAGTGAATATCAGCAGGACGTTGTTTAAAGCTGCCTACGAGAAGATGGTGGTCGCTATCGATATCAGTATCGCGACGTGTCTTAAAATCCAAGAGATACCCACAAAATAGCTTACTAATCATAATATGGTTTATTTGGTTACGTTTGCGGCCATCTGAGGACTCCCATGAGTATTTGTGAATGTTTTTGGGTATGAATTTTGTGCCGCCGATATACATGTAGTGTCTGGCACACAGGTCGACCAGTCTGTCTCCATTGTCATTCCTAATTGTACCTAGGCCATGCGTTTCCATAACAGTTTTAAGGTTGCTGTTGTTGTTACCAACTTTTGCGTTTGAAGTCGCCGATCAGAATTTTGATGTCTCCTCCAAGGATTGAACACATTGTGGTTTCTAGTAGCTTATAGAAGTTATTTTTTGTTTCGTCGTCATCTGGGTCGGTAGGTGCATAACACTGTAGAACAGTAATAGTGCGGAGCTTAGACTAAAAGCGTGCGAAAATAAAGCGCTCAGATATAGCATTGTGTTGGATCAGAGCCTTTTTTGCGTTTGATGAAAGTAGCAGACCAGCCCTGTTTATTCTAAGGTTGGGGTTACCTGCATGCAGGATCAAAAATACCGATTTTATTAATGAAATCCAAAAGCCAACCAACAAATAAATAGTCTTAAGCTTGTAAGGTTTTTTGCTTCTCTTGTAAAAAAGTAAAAAGTGTTCTTACGGCCTTTTAGATTTTGGGTGACGATATGCAAAAACATATAATTTTAGATAAATTCTGAATGTTTAAACAATATTTAACATTTTCAAACGAATGTCGATTAAAGAGTTTAAGAATACATATATTGTTTTTATTTTGTTTGAATTAATGTGTATCACACACATAAATTTGCTACTTTTTCCATTAAATGAAATATAATCCAACATATCTACTAAATGGATTGGGAAACAAATTAATATAAAACTTAAATTATATCAAAAACTTTATTAACAGACAAGCACACTCACTTGCACGCACATACGAAAAAGCAAAGTAAAACAATTGACAAGAAAACAAAATCACACCGATACATAAATGGCTTTCAACAATACAGACACACTGTGAGTTCCATTAAGGCATCTATGGATAAAACTGCACAATCATCCATTAAATATATTCAAAAACAACAACAAAACCAAAAAATTACAACAAAAAAATGCACATCATTTTTATTTAATTTCTATTTTTTTTGTTTTGGTTTAGTTTTACTTAACATTTAATAGTGTCCGAATTAAGCAACAAGTTTCGTGGCCTGTTTAAGTGACCAACTACAAAAATACTGGTTAACTGCGTTGTATGGCTAAAATATGCATTTGGGTATAAAAAAAATAAATAAATCTGTGTTCATAAAAAGTAAAAAAGGAAAAGATTCTGAAAAGTTAACGATGTTAAATGGGTGATAGTAAATGGTTACGCGTTTAAAAATGAAACAGACATTGAGACAAATAAACAACGCACAATAATAAAACACAAACTTGTGCAAAATAGCGAGGGTAAATTGGTAATTAATGTGAACAAAGGCGATAAAAATGGGTGTGAAATAATATACAAATAAAAATATTTTTATTTCCTTATAAACATATAATATTATATAATTAATTTTTTTTTTATTTTAATAAAAAGCTTTAAAATATTTGTTTATGCAAAAGATTTAATAAGTTTAAAAAAAATATATCAACAATTTTCCATGAATTAAAAGTTTATATAAAATAAATTGTTGAATTAAAAGTTAATATAAATTAAATGTAAGATATGGAAGTAAGTTTACATGGATCTAAATGTGAGAAGTTGGTAAAACATTTTTTATAACAACAATGCTATGCCAATTTCACACATTTTGGTTACACACTGAATACAGGACATATCACATTAATTTTATTTTTGTATATATTTTTTCATGAAAATTAAAAAAAAAATATAAAACTAATTTATTAATTTTTATTTATAGGGGAACTCAATCTTCGATGCAAACTACTAGTGCAAGCCGTGCATATCGTTCAAAAAAGCAAACATTTGCAAGACCACAACAACAAAATACATAAAAATGCAATTTGCTTCACTTGAGCAAATCAGTGCAAAATTGCCTTACAAAAATTTGCACAACAGAAACAGCTGACTAAGTGATTCAAAACAAATAGCTTAAAACCTGTGCTTACAAAGTTTAACGGAGGCGGAGGCCGACGCGTAAATTACCTTTCGGACATATGTTAATAAATACAAATATACATACGTACATAGATTTATACATGCAAACATACATAGTTGTGGTTATTTCTTTGTTACTACTGTTTTTCAAATTAAATATGTTCTCGAATATTTCTAATAAAATAACATTACTACAACG
>NDXZ01034808.1:0-18126 GCA_003055125.1 Paykullia maculata
TTTGAACTTTATAGTTAAGATGTGAAAACGGGCCTAAGTTGAATTAGTCTTAAAATTATTAAGATATATCAAATTAGATATTGAATTTAGGTGGTTGTTTAAAAATAATAAAAAGTTTTAAGTATTACAATTCATTTACTAAGATATAGAGTAAATTTTCTTTATATGGCAGTTGACATGGGAAATCAATTATATGAATTAATAACACAAGGTCATATTCGGTTATAGAATTTAAAGCCTAAATCACCTGAACGACTTTAGCTTAGATTATTAAGAAAACTAGTAGCTATGAATGCAAGATTAGACGTAATTAGTATGTAATTAGCTTCAAAGCGATCACTTAGGTAAGCTCCATAACAAAGGCTTAATATAGAAAGGTCGTATCTCAACTTTTAGTTACTTTACAGGAAAAGGAAAAAACTCAATAAAAACTAAAAAAAAATATAAAAAAAATTTTCTAAAGCAGGTTTTTATTAAAACGGCAAACAAATTCAATTCTGTTGTATATTTTATTTTTTTCCTACGTTTAATTGAATTATGTAAGATAGGGCTTATAATTACTTACTTTTTAAAAAAAAAATAAAGTTAGGGCTTTTTGAACTAAATTAATAAATAGAATAAACTCCTACAACAATTCATGTTTAAATTAACGAAAAGGAAATTTAAGTAAGAATACAGATGTAACCATCCGAGTAAATGATTCTATGATGAATATCGGGCGATCGAACATGGAAGCTCCTTAAGTGCTAAATAATGCATGTGCAAAAACGGAAGAGACTAGATTTCAATCAGTTTCATTCCAAACATAATTATCTGAAGCATGTGTGACAACATTATATATTGTGAAATTATGTATTTGCAATTTCATTTTGAATTATGCAGCATTTGCGTGTAATTGAGGCAGTAATTTAACAGCTTGTACGTTCAAAAAACCGCACATATTCCGGATTCAACATTTCTGATGTCATTCTGTTTTTCTTCGCACATTTTTTCTGATGCATTTCCATAATCTTCGTCTGACACATTATTAGTTTTATGTGATACACACAAATTGCCTTGATATTTCTTTGGTTTAAAAACCGAATAGTTTGACTCCTTTATTAATTTCGCAAAAATTTAATATGATAATTTCATATCGTTATTTTCTTTTTTGGAATCCCAATCGTGGACATAAAGCTTGTAAAACTCCTTATATGTAGAAGAATTAGCTTGGAAATATAATTTTTTTGTATCTTTTCGACAGTAATGTGACTCCGTTTCTGGTAACTCCGCTAGCCATTTTTGTAGAAAGGACTGTGATTAACAAGATTCTCCAAGTTGCCTAGAAGGCTTTTGACAAAGTACCTTCTTTGATATACCCAAATACTGCTCCCCTTCCATTCTTTTATTATTCCTTTCACACATGTGGTAAGGGTATACATATAAAGGTTTGTCATTCCGTTTGTAATTTCTACAATATTTATTTTCGGCCCTATAAATTATATATGTATATTCTGGATTCTTTTAGATAGGGAAGTCGATTTAGCTATGTCCGTCTATCCGTCTGTCCGTGTGCTAGTTGAAATCAAGTTTTCGTAGCTCCCATAGGCCACCCAGGGAGCTACGAAAACACAGATCTATCCATAACTGGCTGAGATATAAGAAAAAAAAGACGACTGCCCTTGAAATGTTTCCTTTTTTTTACACAAAAAATTATTGTTTTGCAGCTTTAAGATAAACTAAAGATACATTTGAAAAAAAATGGACCATTTGCCCAAATAGGCTACACATGGTGAAGGGTGTATAAGATTTGGCCCAGCAAATATATTAATATTTTGCTTTCATTCTGATTTTTTTGCCACATTTTTCCTTCTACAAACATTATTTAAATTTTTCGTACCTGAATTCATAATTTCACTTAAACAATTCATTTTATTTAAACTTTTTATGTAAAGAACTTTTTCCAAACCTACTTATGGACTGATACACAAATACGACCACAAACTCGGGAAAGTCCCTTTTTATTTAAAAACAAGTACATCGTACTATTATGGTCCAATAATACTGATCTGTGCTGATCTCATTATTGGGCCTTGCATACCTACTACATAAATACATACATATTAATAATATGTATAACTTTTCGTAATTGGCTTTTGGCTTTCATTGTATAACTTTATAAAAAAAAATTGTTTATTTTAATAAAACCAAAAAATATGCATTCAACTTTAAATAAGTTAGGGCTTTTTCTTTTAAATAATTTTTGAAATAAGTTATAGCTTTTTTTAATTACTATAAATCCGCTATTCGTCAACATAGGAAACTGAATTTTTTTTAAGGGAGGTGTATTTGAGTTTTGTCTACCAGAATATTTAAAAAACCAAATTAAAAAAAACGAGATACGACCTTTCTATATTAATCCATCGATAAGCTTTATCTCTTGATAATCTCAGTTTGGCGATGCTTCTACTATTTATTGAATTCAAAGTATCATACGTTTATTTTACCCTAAATGTGGGGACGCAATTTTAAAACGATCTTCTAAACGATTTATCGACTTTTTAATAGAAAATATTGGATATTAAATCGAAATTTTCAAGATGTTGATAAAAGTCATTAAAGTTTATCCGATAACATCTTTTGAATTTAACCTAATTACTACATTTTATAAAAGAAAATTGAAGCGAAACAATTATAAAAAAATTTACTACTATTACTACCATATGCCACAATAGAAGGCTGTTTAAAAAAAACCAGTCTAATACGAAGGTAGTATTAGTTTTCATAAGTATGTAGATGATGTTGGAAACAGTTATGAAATTGAACAGCACACCTTGTTTAATTTTGACTATGCAAGCACACCGAACCAAAGTTGTCAAAAATTTCAATGAATATCGATTCACAGATATTATGTCGTGTCTAAAATATATGGTGTTGTTATGTAATTTGTCTCTTCCAGGATGACTATTATCTCTAAAATTATTCGCTACACTAAGTGATTGAGAAAGAATACCTGGTACCTTAATTTATCGAGACCTGACTCTTTAAATGTGCAAAAGATGAACTTAAATAAAGCCAAGATTATCATTATGAATCATTAAGGAAACGCATTTATATTTCTAGAGGAGCCAAATATTAACTCAAAAACAAGAAATTAAAAGAAATAAAATTAAAACATATCTAAGACAAATAAATAATTATTTAAAATATTTACTTAGTTGAAAGTTAGGGGCTATAATTATATTTTTAAATAGAATTAAATACATAATATTCGACAAGAATTTGAGCTAAAGTCAAAATACTACAATCGAGCGAAAATGCTAAGCATCAATACGTTTGAGATACAAATATTAAATTATTTCACAATATTTTTTTTGTGTAAAAAAAAGTGCTCGTCTTTTTTTGCTTATATCTCAGTCGGTTGTTATTGGATATTGCCAGTTTTCAATAAAGGTTTTTTCGAATGTATTTCTAAAAGTTTGATACCTTATACAAGTCTGAGTGACCTATGGCAGCTACGAAAACTTGATTTCAACCAACACACGGACAGACGGACATGGCTAAATCGACTTCCATTTCTATAAGAATCCAGAAAATATATACCTTATAGGGCCGAAAATAAATATTGTAGAAATTACAAACGGAATGACAAACCTTTATATGTGTACCCTTACAACATGTGTTAAGGGTACACAAATAAATAAATTTGTACAACCATATGTATAATGAAAAGTTGGCTTAAAGCTAGAACAGAGATTAATTTTAATACAATTACAAACTGTAGATAGCAAAGTGCTTAACTCTTGTTATGGAGAGCTGCCAAGTTTTTGCCAACTTTTATAAAACAGCTGCTCAGTTAATACTCGAGGGAAAATTCGATATGAAAAAACCAGGGTTGATTTAAGCTAAAATCAAAGAAAATACACAATATAGTTATTGTCTTTGCTAAATTGCTGGATATTTTTTTGCATCACAATAATTTTCAGAGTGGATTTTTTTAAATTTTGCAGCCGATAAAAGCTTATTATACATAAACATTTTGTCAAAGAACTTCTAACGTAAAACAGCATTCTAGTTGACAGCTCGTAACACGTGGTGTATAAGCTGTTTAAATTTTCATTATACATATTGGGGTTAAATACTTTTTCACTGACCGATAAAATTCAATTGTATGTAAAATTCATATGTTATAACTTAGTAATAAGTTCCTTTTATATTTAAAGGCCTAACAACATCTTTTGGCATTAACTTCTAACTGTTAGAAAATTACGTTTCTGATTATCACCGCAGTTCATTATTAAATTCTAATAAGTTTCTAATTGAAAAACTTTAGTGCATAATTTTTTCTATGTATTGTTATGTCAAGTAAAACCATATTCGGTTTTTTAATAACAAAATTGCCTTCTTGAGCCTTATAAAATTAAAACAGTTATGCTAAATGTTTGCTCTTTTCTGTTTCACATTTGTGTATCGATTTGTATATTGAATTGAATTGAAGTAAACAAATAGGAGCAAAGTGTGTGGCGACATACACGCAATTGAAAAATTCCTCAATAAAAACAACAACAACTACAAAAAAACAAATAAGAATAAAACGAAAATAAACAATACCCTAATTCGCTTCACAAAAAAAAACACAACGACTTTAATCAAACAAATATATTTAAAATTTTAAAAAAATAATGAAAGAAAATGAAGGAATAAAATAAGATGAAATAAAAATGTCAATAACAAAAGCTCATCAGTATCAATATCAGTTATACAGGTAATAATAATGGTAGAGCTTAGTTAGAAAACAAAATTCACAATCCACCATTAGCAGTTTTCTTAACAACGCAAACAACATAAAGAAAATCTCTAATGTTACCTTTCCAATAGAGAAGAGACTTTTACAGAAAAAGAAATGTTAAAAGATATTTTAATTTATTGATAACATTCAAATGATATAAAAAATGAAGTCCATTTATTTTGCTTAAATCAAAGAAGGAAATGAAAAGCAGATACGTACAAGCGAATTGTGTGCAAAGAGCCAGATGATCTTAAAAAGAATAAGAAACAAATAAATGTTAAAATCTTGAGATACGAAGGTAACGTTTGATGGGAACTGTTTAGGGGTGTTGATTGATAAAATTCAATAAATATAAAAATTCCAATTAACTTTAAAAGCGTTTTTACCACAACAGTTACAAGCCCATTTCAACTGCCTCCTTTTTATCATGTGCAGAAGGTGCTTTTAAGGCAGCACAAATACCAGTTGTTAAATACTTTAAGGCTGGAAATAATGATATCTCGCAATAGTAGCATAAAATTTTTAATAAATCAAAAAACAGGATACAAACGCCACCTGTTCCCTTTTTGCTATATTTAACTCAACTCTTCAACTGTTTCGAAAAAAAAATCTTAGTAATTTTCAACATATTTGATACAATAACGTTGGCACACAAAAAAACCTCTACAATTGAAACATGTACATAAAAAGAGGATAAAAAGTATGCTGCTGTTATCAGATTCAAATACATTCATTTAATACATTTAATATTTTTTTAAGCCATAGGCTGTCAAAAAATATGTCTTTTCAAAAATATCTAACACTTACACCTCTAATTTTATGTAACAACATTCTGAAAATTATTATAAGAAAAAAATAAATTCGATATATTAGTATCACGTGTAAAATATATATGTATCTATTCAAAACAAGTTTGTATGTACTTATGTAGTAAAATACTTAAGAACGCTTTTACCAAATGTAAGAAAAGCTAAAAAAAATTATCGTGTGTATCTTTTATTGAAATATTTTTATTTGTTTATTTCTGAGAAAATGTATTATACAAAAGAAATGAAAAAGAAACTTAAGTAAAATTGCCACATTAGTATTATATTTTGACATAATATTGAATTTCCCTATCAAGCTACCATTTGAAAAAGAATGTTGGATAATATAAAACTACTGTTGTGTCATGACTGAAAGCAACACAAATGGATATTTGCATAAAAATTACCTTCAGAAAACATCATCACTTTCTGCTTGTGTTACTCCTAAAATAATGGGAATGGGATTTAGTCGAGTCTTTAATATATCACCGTTTAGGCAGGCGATAATAAAATTATTTAATTTTTAAAGTAGATTTTGTCGTCATAAAATGCGTTTTCATTATATGAATGGTTCGACGTTAATGCTTTAATTATGTCTGTTTTTGTCTTAAATAAATAAATTCCATTAAAAATTCTGGCTCAAGTTCATTTTTAAATTTCTTCATTATGAAGAAATTAATTTTTGTTTGTGATAATTGAAGAATATATTGAAAAAGTAAGTTTTTCGACACTAGTCGAGTGGAATGCATTTTCGAAACCAGATATTATATGAATCAATACTTTTCAAATATTATAGCAAGTAGGCTTTTTATAATTAAAATATCCAATTGATTGCGTAGGCTTACATAACTCATTATTAATAATGTATTATATTCGGCTTCCTAAGAACAAAACTGAGGTTTGTTGCCTCTGTACGTCATGTTTAGAAACACTTAGAAAAAGCCGTTAGAGTCGGTTTGAA
Organism: Paykullia maculata; assembly: GCA_003055125.1. Taxonomy (NCBI): domain Eukaryota; kingdom Metazoa; phylum Arthropoda; class Insecta; order Diptera; family Rhinophoridae; genus Paykullia; species Paykullia maculata. The sequence goes on from NDXZ01034808.1 coordinate 6,536, forward strand.
ATCCTTCATGAAATTCAAAAACATCCGTCGAAAATATAATTACTTATACTCAAACGTTGTTAACCCAAACGAGAATCATAATAGTTAATTTAAGTGGCTCCTAGCATTTCTTGAGCCAAAGGGTATGCAGCTTTTATTTATTTTTAGATATCTGACAAATAAATTATTACGTTTCACAATATAATATTGTTATTAAGAAACTACTTCTAAGTAATGCAGACGGTATTAAGTAAGAGCAATTCATTACCAAATTTTTGCTGGGTAATTATTTTTGTTTGAGTTGACCAAGAATTCATGACCCATGATCTGTTGTGCTACACATCCTTGCTAAGTGGTGTGTGAAACTTGCTAAATAAACATCCCTACAAGAAATGAATGACCGAAACTAATACAAACACAATATTTTTTCTAACACATTTACAACAATTTTGTATTCAGTTGTTGCTACCGAGGTTGCCACTGTTGTGTTTTTCCTACCAAACTTGGATTAATGTTTTGTCTATTTGTTTAGTAGACTGAATCTTAATTTGGAACTATATTTCTACACATTTGTTAAACAAAGTTTTAAAAAAAGCTAGAAAAAGGTTTCATAAATTAAATCCGTTTTAAAAATCTAGCTAAATTTAAATTAAAATTTGGTTAGTTTTATGGAATTTTGGTAATTTGAAAATGTTAGCGAAAAATTGTTGTTAATAGTAACGCTGGCAAAAAATGTACACAAAAGTTTCCATCATTTTTTTCACATTGTCTTTAAGAAACTGATAGAAACTTTGATGGATATATCCATCATCAATCAATCACTGTTCTTGTAGGGATTTTGATCATTTGGCAATATTTTCCCTCTGTATGTGGCGCTGCTGAACATTCATATGATGCTTACCTTTCTTTGATATTTTCCTCGCCGTGATTCGAACCAGGGTACTTCGATTTTAAAGTTTGACTCTCAAAACACTACACCATGCCACCGATTTATTTACTTTATGCTAATACTTTAACTTAAATGACATTATTTAACAGTGGTGATATTCAGTTCAAACGAGTTTGCAGTTGGGTTAAATAAATTTTTAATTTTATTATTCGGTATAATACTCTAAAGAATGTAATATGCCGCAAGTTTGTGTACCAGATTTCCAATAAATTATCGTATTAAAAAAAAAAATTTTTTTTAATTTGATTTTTTGTTGACTAAAATATAAAAAGCAATATCGGTTTTTAATATTTTGAAACTTGAATGTAAAAAACTATAATTTTTTTATTAAATATGTTGCTTTAAGTACCATTTAAGCAACCTATTACTGAAAGTAACCAAATAAGTAAGTAGTTATCCAGGTCATTACCAGTAAGTTGTTATTCTTTTATTTACTGTATCACGTACGAAATAAATACTTCCTATTACCCAAATTTAAAAATTTTTGGGGTAGTTTTAGGCTGTCCTCTTTACTCCTGTTTTCACTGATACTTATGCCAAATCATCAGTAGACTTTAATAGAAAATTCCTGCAAATCTAAAAAAAAACAATTTTTCACTAAACCAGCAACAAGTATCCTTTCATTAATATTTTACTTTTCCCCTTATACATTGGCTAGCCTTGAAAATTTGCATGATGTACTTAATATTTTTCCATAAATTTGTTTTGCAGTGAACTATGAAAATTTAACGAAAAGCTGAAAATGGAAACCTTCATAATATTATTACAAATTTTCATTAAAAAATGAAGAATATTTAATAAAACTGTTTTATTGTCAGAATGAAAGCTTTTTCTTTCAGTGTATCAAGCCAAATTCTTCTATCTTTTTCTATTGGTTTAAATTAAAAAAATTTGCCCAAACAATAATTGTAGTGTTATTTTTATTTTAATTTGTTGCCGGAGAAATTTTAGCTGTTGACTATATATATTATACGCAGATTTCAAATATATAAGTAGAATATTTTTGTCAGCTCCAGTTTTCGAGATATAGCTATGTCAAAAATGAAGGCAGTTTCGTGGCATAAAACAAAAATACAAAATTAGACAATAAAATTATTTTAAAGTTATGCTTAAATTGTTTTTTAATTTACCCAGTACTTTTACAGATATTGAGAAATTTGTGCCAAAAAACAAATCACTTTTTATACAAAATTTTTACATATTTATTTTTTAAAAGTTCACAAAAAATAAAAATGCAACAAATAATTGTTCCGGTAACACACAGTAAAATATATTTTTAAACAAATTGAGCTCTTTTTCATTGAAATTGGTGTTCAACTTTAGATTTTATTCAAAATTTTGTAATTGAACTCATTTTAAAAAATGTATGTATGTATATGTATTACATACTTATTGAAAAAATCTAATAGTTTATGAGAAATTGAATAGTAACGGTATTTATACAATATTTCTTGGGCAATAAACTGCGTATTTTACGGTGTTAAGATTAATATCTGAAGTTTTTTCGGCATGAGTAGTTCAAACAGTAGTTGTTTAAATAACTCAAAAAACGACAAGTCTTGGAATCCTGAATTTTTATTTTTATTTAGTTAAAAAATTTTAAGGTCTGCTCCCATAAGGGAAGTGCATCAGGTTGTATAAATGTTTTTATGTTTATATGAGTCAAAACTTACCACTGTGCCTTATATTTCAACCAATAACAACTAAGAAAAACGTCAATATGCAACTTATTTGTTCTGTCATAAAAAAAAAGAGAAAATCTCTATGAAAATGAAAAAAAAACCTAGAAAATAGTTATTATCTTAAATTATTTTCTTTGACTTTAGCTAGACTCATGTATAATTCAAAATCATTATGGGTTGCTTTTTCACTTACTACCTCATGTATCTAGTCATAGAAAACTACTCAAGCAGTAAGTATGTCGATAAGTCATTTAATGTGTAACATACATACATACATACGTATGTATTTACATAAATAGATACTCAGGCATTTAGGCTTTCTGAAAAAGTATTTTTTAAAAGATTGAGAGGCGTAAAAGAAAATTGTCATAAGGAAGAGTAAATTTCTGTATAACATTTACTTGGCTAACAATTTGTCAAGAATTTTTTGGTTGATAAATAGTTTATGATTGTAATTTGAATAGAAAATTATAGTCTCTTATAGATAGTTTCTGATTATTCTTCTTAAAATTTTTTTTATGAATTAGTGTATTAAGAACATTTAAAATTTACATTGCATACATAGGACGTTAGCAAACTTAGAGCCCAATATATGCAACTTGTATGTCATTGACATATGAACGTTTTGACGCTGTTTATTTTAACTTTGATTACAATTTTTATTAAAATTACTTTTAGTTTTACGTGAATTGCAATAAGGTAAGTTTAAGCAATTTTAGTATTTGTTTGTTTTTTTTTTCTCTCACAAACTTATTTTAAACTTTATGCCATATTTTTCATTACAGTTGACATTTATTGCAAATTTTGTTGCCCCATTTGTTTGTTTACAGGGAATAATATTTGACCCAAAGTTATTGCAAGCTGTTATTTTTTTAAGTTTTTATATTTTACAGAATATTTTGTTGCCTTTAACATTAGTTTATTTTTTTTTTTTTAAGAAAACATGGATGATAAACACTGTTGACTTTTTCTCTTTGTTGATGGTTTTTAACATCATGACACAGATTTGCATTTTCTTAAGCAAATAAAAAAGGGAAATCTGCTGTTGGAAAACAGAATTATAGTAAATTTTTTCTTTTATATTGAATTTTTCAAAACAAGATGTTGCAAGGAATTAAAAATAAATTATTATAATTTTGTTAAATAGAAAAAAACCCATCGCATAGACAATGATTCAATACAAAGTTTCATATAATTCATATATACATTTTAATGGAAAGGCGATTGACACTAGAAAAAACAAACATCTAATTGAAAACCTTTTTAAAGCCAAACAATGCTCTGAATCTTAAATAACTTCTTAAATTTAAATGTTTATAATTTAAGTGTTTATGATTGAAATCGTTTATAATTCTACGTTTGGTATTATTTTCTATATTTTTAAAAATTAGGATGGTAGCCAAATTTAAAACAATGAGAATGTTGTTTTCTGCTAATTAATGTTATCCGTGTATCTTTAATAAGATTTATGTTAGTTTGTTTTTCGTCAAACCTAGATATACTTTATCAAAATTCTTCTTATCATTTCCCTTACAGAGTATCTTATATACATTTCTTTTGTTTTACCAAATATTTAAAAAATGTTGACTGTTTTAATCTTTCTGATATTCCCGGTACATATTTATTGACTTATAAAAAGATTTAAGACTTCGGTTCTATTAAGTTATTTGAACCATGTACACCGGAGTAGCTAGGTCATTTCGCTGGGGGGCCTAAATTCATTCAAAGAAGAAAAAAATTGGCTTATTTTTAAATACATTTTATTGAAATACATATAAAATATTAAACATTAATTTTAATAGAAGAAAAAAAGGAAGTACATAAAGCTAAATGTAAATGTATGTAAAAGAAGCTTTTAGTTATAAAGCTGTGACGAAATTATTGTGCGGGGATTCCTAAAATTAAAAAAAAACCTACATAACTTGTTTAAAAATATCACGTTTTAGAGCTTTTTACATTCTTTACTTTTTGTGGTCATGTTTCTGCGAGTTGCAATGTATATGGCTGTATGCTTAGCACTGAACAAAATCACTCATAATAAACAATGTGTTTCAAACTAATATTTAATATTTTTAAGATCTGCCCATACCGCTGGTGACTCTGTATGTTCCCTTCTATCTTATTGTTTTGTATTTTATTTACTAACTTTTTACTTGTTGGGTTTAGCTAAATTTCAATAGCAAACTGTTTTTGAAAACTGTAAACAATTAAAGTTAATTTTATTCAATTGGGTCTCAGATGTATAAGTCTCTGTGTTACACACTAAATTACAATATTAATTATACAACCCCTATATAAAACGTAGGGTATAAAATGGTTATTTATCGTAAATATTTCTTGAAAAAAAAATGTATCGGAATTTGTATAAAGTAATTTAAAAACCAATTTCTAAAAATTAAAAACCTTTTAAAAAATTTCCAGTATTAAGCAAACGTTATTTTTATCATAACATGAAAATTCACTATGTGTTAGTAAAAAACTCATCAAAAATGTTCTACATAACATCTTAAGAAATTTCTTCATAAATAGAATAAATATCGAAATTAAAACACGTTTAAGATCTGTTATCTTTAGTAAATATTTGTGCAAACGCGGTAGATTTTAATTTTAAATCTGTGTTTATAAATACGCAAGTATTATTCCATGATTAAGTAAAGTACCGTGTAACTTAATAGCAGTGACATCTGTACACAATGAACTCGTTCAATTTTTAGGATTTGAGTGTTTTTTTTTTGTACTGTTGTTAGAAATTAATGAGCTGAACTTATTGTTATTTGTAACAAAAAAAAAAANNNAAAAAAAAAAAAAAAAACAACCGGATATTAAACTTTTACCGAAATATCGTTGCTTACATTGACGTTAGGGAACTTACATCGATGCTTTGCGATGCATCAATTAATTTTGCGATCGAATTGATTTTGCGTGAAATTAAAAAGAAAATATCAAAAATAGTTTTCTTTTTCAGTAAGACTTATGCTACTGTTTAACTAATACGGGCATTTTGTGCTTTAAAGCTGTAAATAAAGGCTAAACCATTGCCATTAGTTAACTAATGACAGTGAATACATTTATTTATTTATTAAATTTTTCAATTCTCATTACTTTAACTTTGTAAAAATGAAATTTTGCTGCTTTAAAACAAATGAATCCTTTCAGATTTGTAGAAGTAATTATGATTAATAAATGAGGTACCACAATGTACCAGCAGGGCTGTCTAATGTTTGATACATAAAAAAAAACACATCGATAAATGTCGTATTATTTTGTACATCGATTTTTATATGATGCATCGTATAAAAAAAATCGATAGTTTTGATGCATCGGTAAACATCGAGCATCCCTAGTTGGCTTTTTACGTTTTCGGGCGATCGGTGGGATTTCACGAGATTTTACATCCCAAATGTAAGTTTTGAAAAGGATTAATGTTGTTAAATTTTTAACAATATGTTATTTCAATCGAGGGTTGACAAGAATTTATAGGAACGTTCCTGTTTTGTATTCCAAATACAAAATATTTTATTCGTAAGTGAAAAGTTCCGAATATTTTAGTTTTCCTGTATTCCATTTCCATAAAAAACTTTTCGTTTTATTTCGTGTAGAAAAATGTTGGTGGAATCAAAAAGATCTCTTTTTTTAAATATTAATCCAATGAGAGATTCAAAATTACAATTATATTTTAAAATTTGGAATGTGTTCTTTTACTTTTTATTTTAATAAAGTAATTTAATTTCTTAAAGTAATAAAGAAAAATAATTCTAACAATAAATTTAAAAAATTCGAAATTACACCACACTTAGAGACAACCATAATTATTAACAGAATTTTAAAAAGTAATTTTAAGCTTGGTTTGGAGAAATCTTTTAAACTGCACTTTTTTAATATTTCCTGATAAATTTGTTTTGGATGGACTTTTAACTGAAAACAAAAGCTTCAGGCATTTCTTAAGTTATTTTACATATTGAGTTTAACACAAAACACGTTTTTTTGCACTTTCGAAACTTTATAAATAACTTGGAAAAAATTAAAAATATTTGTGACATATATTACAAAAATCTTTAATTTTTTTATTTCAAATATGTGAATAAACTGATTTGACTCGTTCATCATTCCAAATATTATTTATTAACGAAAAAATTGTTTCACATAAATCATTTGTTTCTTATTATATTATAAATATTTTTATTTTATCACACTAAAGCTATTTTTCCTGTCTAGAAATCACCATTTGGCTAAGCAGTTTTGTTAATAAAATTAAATTATGAGTAAAATTTAACAAACCTTAATCAAGATATTTGGAAATACATTTTTTTGTAACAACGGTGTTTGTTTTGCTGTAAGCTTGTATAACAAATCACTTAAAACATAAGGTAATATAAAAAACATTATTGTAAAACACGCTAGAGCATGGCTCTTAATTTGCACGGTACTGTAAAAAAAATGTTTTACTAATAAGCAAATATTATACACATTATTTAGTATTACTTGCTGCATAGACAAGAACTATTTAGACGTTTGTTTTTTTTTTAACCAACATGAAAAGGTAAAACAGAGAAGTGCAGAGTTTACCTTAATAATGTGATTGTTATCAAGAAAGTATTGCTCAAAAAGAAATACACAGATAAAAAAAAACAAAGGGGTTTACAAATGTGGTGAAATTACAAAATTGATGAAAATTACTGCGTTTTAAGTAATATATCTATTTTTTTTTGTTGTAGTATTAAGAATTTATTACAAATAATTTATCATAAAAATAACAGTTTGACTTAAAATAAACTTTTCTTAAATAACACGATGATCGTGCTCACTTCACCACATCTTGTTAAATATCAATAAAGATAGCAGGTAATATAGCACAACTATGAAACTATGTATAAAAAATTATTTCGTTTGCCTTTAATAGATGGACAAGAAACTAAAACAAAAAACTTGTGATTATTTAAAAGGCTTACACAAAGTCCCATTTATAATTGCTAAAAATTGTTTGTTAAACAGATAAGTAGTTGGTTTTGAAAGTGTTAGTGTAGAAAACTTGATTTATTTAATTCTCACGTTTCAAACAGTTATGCTAATTTATTTTGCTTTAGAACTTGATATCCCTTTTGAACTACTGATCTAGTTTAAACATTATTTTTTGCATTTTTCCAGAGCTAAAAATCAAATATTAAATTTGAGACTTTATTTTTTTTTTCCAACCAATAATGGCAGTTAAAAACATTTTCGTTGTTGCATTTTGCACAACCTAAATCCATTATTTGTTCATTTATACAAACATATGTACAAGTATGTGCAATATGTTACATTATATTCTGTCTTATTCGTGTACTCCAATAAAAAGCACAACCGTATGACGACTGGAATTCTTTTTAGCAAGAACAAGTAACAAACGAAAAATTTCACCTTTTATGCGAATCTTCGGTCCTTTAACACCATTTGTAAAGCTGATCACAGAAACTTATTTCTAGAATTAATTATGAAAATAAAAGTAACAAAAATTAGGTTCGTAACAGTCGATTTTGTGACTGCGTACCGATTCGATTTTGCTAAACTTATTTTTATGTAGAATATTATTCTAAAAATTGGTATATTTTTATATATTTTCCATAATTTTTTTATTGAAAATATTAGAATTTCTTCTTATTTTGCAAATCCTATTGTTAAATAGGAGTGGTACATTTCAACTTAAATGTATAAACTTATAACCAACTTTTATGCATTAAAATGTGCTTAAATTAGTTTATAAACAGATTAAACTTAGTTGATATAGCCACTCTTTTCAAAGTACTTTGGTCGCATTTTAGGCTTTGTTATCTTTTCGGAACTTTGACTTCGGGCCATCAAACGATTTAAATGAAATTTTCGTAATATTTAGTTGTAAATAATATATTGCATCCCGATATGTATTTCTTAAAAAATTTTTTAATCATTTTGGTCGCTAAAAGGTATTATTAAATCCTTAAAATGCAAGAAATATTTAAAAAAAGCTATGCGAAATTGTCTACGTATTTGTAGTTTTTTTCAATTACCAGAATTTACGAGGGGGTGCTTTAATACCATGTGAGATAAGGCCATGATGGCTTTATCTCTAATTCAATAGGGAGATAAATCCTTTTTTTATTTGAATGGGAGATAAAGCCATCATGGCCTTAGTTCACATTAGCAATATTAGAAAATGGCTTTATCTCTCATCAAGTATTTCTGTGTGGCGGCCTGCGGCCGTGCTTACGGGTTTTCTCCTCCAGTAGGACACGGCAGGTGGCTTCGCTGAATAAAGTTTTCCTGTGTGCGTCACAAGAATAAAAAAATTTTCAATGATAACTAAGGATTTGCCCTTTTACAGAATGTTTACACCATGCATAACAATATTCTGAAAAAATATGGCTTTATCCCTCATTTCGCACAATTTAAAATATGACCTTACCTCTCAATGATTGGGCAATAAGGCCATTATGGCTTTATCTCCCTATTAGATGGCCTTATCTCACATGGTTTTAAAAGAACCCCCCCGAATTTACTAGTAAAGAATTGAAAGAAAATTTACACAAATTATGTTTTCTTTTAAAAAAATGTAATCAGTTTACTAATTATAGCAATTTAAAATAAACTTTTTGATAATAACGTTAGAAAAATTGAACACAATATTTTTCTTATTTTTTTCATTTTTTACCTGGTTATTAAATATTTGTACATTATTTTTAATATTTTTATTTTTGTGTGTGTGTTTATTTTTTGCATGGAAAAAAATAATAATTTTTTTAATTTCATATTTTTACATTTAATAATTGTTTTTTACACAAGTTTAAAAGGTAAAAAATTTGTAGTAAATATACGTATGTATGTAGATATATAAATATGTATATATGTATATTACTGTGTGTCATTACCTGTATATTAAAAAAATCAATAGTTATTAAGTATTGTAATGTTTTTTTTATATACATATGTACATTATAACGACATTATTATTGTTGTTGTTGCTTCTTCTTGTCATAATGTTAAGCCATTAAAAATTTTTTGCATTGAACATTGTTTCTAACTAATGAATTTTTGTATTATTTTAAATTATAAATTTAAATAACTTTGTTTTGCTTTAAAACCAGACGTCTAGTAAAGATTTAAGGTAAAAATTATACAACCTGTTTTCATTTAATATTTGTGGTTTTTCCGTTGTTAAATATTATTTTAAGAGAAATAAATGACGCATTCATGACATAGAAGTAGAAAAGGTAAAATAATTAAATGAACATTTATAACGCAAAAAGTAAAAATTCTTTATTAGTTTTTATTTTTTGTATAAAATTAATTAGCAATACATTAATAATTTTTTTTTTTTTAACAGAAATCTAGCAAATTAAGTTTACATTTGAAATGATAAAATGATTGTGGGTACGCAAAAAAATTACCAAACTTTACACTAATAAAAACAAAAATATGTTTTTGTAGTGTAGAGTGTTATTAACAAGAGTTTAGGGGGAAAACATTTTTAAAAGATATAAATATTAACTTTAGTTGTATGATACACACATACATATGTACTTTAAACCCATGTTAATTGCATATAAAGACGAACAAATTTGCATGTAAGTATGTTTGTATTTTATAGCTGACCACACCACCGTTGGACCGAATTTTTTGAAATTTTTACGGCATGTTCCTGATGGTCCAAAAGGAACAAAAGACTAATTTATTTTGAAAATTTTGAATGACACGCCCACTTTTCATCTATAAATATAAACGAGTAACGTTAATAATTAATTTACTAACTGATTTATTATCGCACAGCCCAAGGGAATAAAGCCAGAGACTTAAAACTTGGAGTGTGGGTTCCTGTCCCGCTGTATAGATCTACTAAAAAGGGATCTTTGGAATCTCGAATATTTTGGGGGTAAAAAAGGATAAGAAAAGGAAAAAATCGTTAACCTTATATCTGCTAATTTAAACAAGATACAAACAAAATTAAAAAATCATTATATTCTACTCCAACAATTAGAGGACAGGTGTCTGGTACTTTTTTCAAATTCGAGTTCCTAGGGGGTAAAAACTAGAAATGTCAAATTAGAGCATATTTATACCGAATGTGATAAAAAAAATCATATAAAGGTCAAAAAGGTACTTGGGTTACTTTTTTCAAATTTTTCGAGGTTTGAATCTAAAAATGTGAAACTTGTGACTATTGCTTCTAATTAAGATAGTTGATCCTATATGGACGCGAAAAAGTACTTTTTGAACTTAAATGTTACTTTTTAAAATTTTTTTAGAATCTACAAATAAGATTTTAGGTACTGTTTATCCAATTTGAGATAGACAACCATATAGGGTGGCAAGTTGTTACTTTATTTATTCGAATAGCGTTCGTCACGTTCACCGTTTATGAAAAGCCATTGATTAATGTTTCATTACGATTAGGTTGGCGAAGCAACCTAAAGTATTATCCCGAAGTTTTATTTCAAGTTTTAAAGAGCAGAAGTAAAAAAGAAAAGTATATCCCTTTTATTACCCTGCTTTTGTTGCTATTTTGCATCATATTCGCGTAGATTTTTCTTTAAAGCAAAAAAACGTATTTAGATTGTATTTTTATTTAAATACCACACTTTCTTCAATTGAATTGCCAAAACCCCTAATGAACAAAGTGCTAATCTTATATGCTAAAATATTCCTCTGGCAAATTCTTGTTTAAGAATTTTTAAGTATTTTTACTATTTTTATTATTTTAAATGTAAATTATTCTGTAAAACATTTTTAAGTAATGTTTTAGTTTAATGTTGTGGTACACATGGGGTTTTCGTTAAGAATATTAACAAACAAATATACTATATGTTTGTATGAAACATAAGTTTATACATACTTATATGCAGACGTATATATATTTGTATATAAGTTCATATAAACATATATGTATATATGCTAATTTCTTTAAATTAAGGCGATGCTTATTTTAAAACAAAAGTTGTACAAAGCAAATTGTTTCACTTTAAATGCATTTA
>NDXZ01034821.1:0-12163 GCA_003055125.1 Paykullia maculata
CAATAAATTCAATTTCAGAAATACATACATACTTATATATATATCATAGTCAATTATTTGACTTTTTGTACTTTTTTAAGCACTTTGCATCCAATTTAAATTAAAATTCATGTCCAATTCATGTCCACAAAATTTTAAAACAAAACATAAAATAGCTTATTGATTAAAAATATGCAGATAACCAATACTGAAGGGTGTTCACGGTACACAGAAGTTATTTTTAATTTTATACTCATATAAGCCGATAATCAACCTATCGTGAATAACCTAAATGTTTATAGTCAGTTTGTGATTATTCCTATCTTCCATAAAACCGTTATAAGTATTGACTAATAATAACTTTAAATAAGTTAAATTGAAATAGAATTCCTTCCAACGTGGAAATTAGATGCCATATAAAAGTTTCTCTCAATAATTATTTTAACGCTTAGAGAATCGAAAATAACATTAATCTATTAATTAACCACAAATAAGCTTTATTTGATGATTAACTACTTTATTTGTAGACTGAGCTTCAATACCCGGCCTATTAGTTAAAATCATGTAACCCTTATTTAAGGTGTTAAGCTAAAATACCGATCAAAGAGTTCTGATGATGAAACCGTAGCTGGTTTCGAAAATGCATTCCACTCGGCTAGTGTCGGGAAACTTACTTTTTCAGAATATTCTTTTAATTGTCACAAAAAAAAATTAATTTCTTTATAATGAAGTTATTTAAAAATGAACTTGAGCCAAAGTAAATAAAAAATCCGTTTTATTTGTTTAAATATTTTGTAGGATTTAACCAACTTTTTCAACAATAACTTCTTCAATTGGTTAAGTTTGTTTTATAAATATTTGAAAAAAAATTTTTAAGATATTTTCGTACCTTCCATATGAAAAAAATGCAGACTAAAGTCTGCTTATATTGCTAAATATTTTGGTATTACACATATAGGATTCTATTATGCAATTTTGATACACAACCGATCTATAGATTGGCTAAAACTTTGCTTGCTGCAACGAGACTCTGTCTTGACTACAAACAAAGGTAAAGGGGTTAATAAAGACAGCAACAAATCATTGTTAAAGAAATTCTTTTTTATAACACCTGTATATGTTTTTGTCTAGTATTAAAATAAAGTATCTAACTGTATTTTAAATAATTTATTGGTCTGTTATTTTATTATATTTTCTTCAACTGCATGCAAATGTGTCATCTATATGCCTTTAAATTTCAATCAAACTTTATGACTCTCTTTAGCATTTTAAGCCAACGGAAAAAAAGGCGTTAATCGTAAAATCACCAACATAAATAAATCCAAAATGAATTTAATGTGTTTTTTTTTTCTTAATATCATTACTATAACTCGTTCGTACAAGGATAATCTCTTTATAAAACATTGCCCAGACATTCAAATCAATTGAAACGTTATTGCGATAATGCAATTTCAATTGCAAAATAAAAACATTGTAATTATTTTTATAGTTAAAAGAAAAATAAAACCAAAAAAAGAAAAACAAATAGAAAAAACATTTTGCAAGATTTATTTATTTATAGTTGTTTTCATTAGAGTATGACTCATGCACGCAATAAAAGTCATTTGGTTTTGATTTCAACATTCATTTTAACTAAATCAAGTAACTAGTTTTTCTTTTTATATATTTTTCAACTTTTTGTGCATTTTTCACTGCTCAAAATTGGCTGCTGCTGTTGCCTTATGTAATTGGAAATATATAAAACAAAAATTCACAAAAATCTTTCTAAGCTGGAAAATTTGTTAGTTTAGCACACAGTCCGCACGACTTTGGATTTTAAGATTGCTGGCATACTAAACTAGTTCCTTATAGTTTTTCCTTCTTGTATAGTTTTTTTTTTATATTTTTTCTATTTTTTTGTTTTTCGTTTCCATTTGATATCAAATGCTTACTCTTTTTACTTTTTATTTCGAGGAATAAATTGTAAATATCAAACAAAACTTTGCCCAAAAAAATAGTTGTTACAAAAAATATTTTACTTTATATTAGACCAACTGAAAAACTTGTAATAGACTTTAAAGTGGAATTTTTTCTGCAGTAACACAATATGGTTTTAAACAAAAATAACTGCAAAAGAAAACGAAATAGTTGAAAAAGTTAAAAATTAATTTGTACAATTACTAGGGAAATGGTCATTAAAGTAAGTGATATAGAAAAACTTATATTTATTTATATTTTTGTAAGATACTAACTAAAGAAAATCAATTAAAGTAAATTCGAAAATTGCAGCAAAGATAATTTCTTAAATATAATTTAACACTTTAATGTTATAATGTTAATTATGTTATCCTAGTAAAAATAAATAAAGCTTTAAACGCACTGTACCTTACATTAAACACATAGACGACAGCAGACTACCGACTATCATCTATCAAAATTAAAATACACTCGTTTGTATGAAGAGGATTATATTGATGGCTTCACAACCACTGTTGTAGCTGTCACCAACTTAGGCTAATTTCTATTTCCGTAAGCGACAATAAACAGACGTACGAAATCAATGAAATTTTAAATAAATCTTTTTTTTTTTTTAATTTTCATATTTTTATTATTTATTGAACATAACGCATACCCAGTTCAAAAGTGACACAACTCAAAATTTTAATTTTTCGAGTTTATATGCTTAATCTATACACAATACAGTTGTTTATCTATGAGAAAAATATCAGTGTATTTTTTTGTTGTTAACTGTTGCTAAAAAACAGTTATGTCTCTCTTTATGCTTCAATTGGTATAAAGTAGCAACTCATAAAAGTGACTTATTTTTAGTTGTGTCAGAAAATATAATGGTAACAGATCCATCCCTACGCTAAGTTGCTAAATAGTTTTAATTCGAATTCAATGGACCAACATTTTTGTTTTTAACTATTTTTATTTACATCAAAAAGAGTTTATTTCGATTTCTGAAAAATTAAAAATTTTGAGTTGTGTCACTTTTGAACTGGATGTGCGATATTAATCTATAAATTTATTAAGGATTTCTATTTTGGCTTAAAGTTCCTATATTTTGAAAGTGTGATATATTGAGAATGCCGCATTCCACACAGCTAATATCATATGGGAAACTGAATTTTTAAATAAAATAACATTCTCAATATATCACACTTTCAAAATATAGGAACTTTAAGCCAAAATAAAAATCATTGATAAATTATATTTTATTCTTATATACATAAAATAGTAATGCGACTGATTGACTGATTGATTGATTCATCATCGCACAGCCCAAACGGATAGAGCTATAGACTTGAAATTTAAACTGAATTTGAATTTGAATTTCAAATATTAAGGGGGTAAAAAAGGGTAAACACGGGAAAAATCGGGAAAAATCGGTAACCTTATATCTACTTAACTAGACAAAATACAAACAAAATTTAAAAAGCAGTGTATTCTACTTAAAAAATAAGCGGACAGGGGTCTGGTACTTTTTTCAAATTCGAGGGCCTAAAGGGTAAAAACGGGTAAAAATTATATTTTGGTACTTTTTTGGGGCCCTTATAACTCTTAAACCAATAAACATAGAGACATAATTTAAACTACATTTATTACTTCTCTAAAAATAAAAAATACATTTTTGATACTTTTTTGAAATTTAAATGTATAAGGATAAAAACGGGAAGTAAAAAACTGATCCAATTTAAATAAAATTTACGTGGTATAAAAGGGGAAACTTTGAGTAACCAATTTGGGCTAGCAAAGCAGACCGGGTCCATCTAGTTTAACATAACAAAACTAACATAATAATAAATGCAATTATCTAGAGGTTTTTAAGAAATAAATTGATTTATTACGATCTTGCTGTTGTCTTCAATAAAATTCAGTAGGCGACTACACGACGATAATTCTAGCCAACAGCATTTGTAGTCGTGTAGTCGGTAGCCTACTGTCGTCTATGTGTTTACAGCATATATTTTAACTTTTAAATGTAAAATTGTGTATCAAAGTGGATTTTATAAAATTTAACACGCACGCAACTCACAGTTGTGGTTTTTTGTTTATTTTTACCAAAAACAGCTGACAACAATCATTTTTATCATTTTTACAATGCAATTAAATTTTGCAACAACAAAATTCATGTTGTATTTGTTGCCAAGACGCTGTCACCGTTTTAATTCTATGTACCTTGAAATTTGCCATATATTCTCGCTTGTATATAATTATTGACAGATTTAAATTAGAAATAAAAGTATTTTCGATAATATATTATTCTAGTTTGAAATATAAATTCAAATAACAATTAAAAAAAAACAGACCTTAAGCTTGAATAATTAATTTGGGAAAAGAGTATTTCCGATAATTTCAAAATTTTCAGAAAATTATCTTTAAGTTTATATTGCAAAAAAAATATCCATTATATTCTCTTTTTAGGGAAAATTTAATAAAACTAGCCAGTTCATATGATGACAACGTTTCCTTTGTTGTTTAAAATCATGTAACACTTTTTATTATGCCCTTCATTACAGGTTTAACAATTTAATTATAAAATTTGTGTTAATATCTTTTGTATTCAATCAAAATTAAGATTTCTTAAGAAAATTTCTTTAAATTTGGCCTTATTTAGCTACTTGAAATACACGCAATGAAAAGAATTTTAACAAAAAAAAAAATACAACAGAAAATAAACTTAAAAAATTAAAACATTTTTGGCAAAATAATAATAAAAAAAAAGTACTATCGGTTACAATGGCATGGCCTGTGTAACGTTGTATGTTTGATTATTCTTGATCGATCATAAATAAATGAAAGAAAAGCATACAAAAACAAAAGTGAAAGATAAAGGTAAACTATAGAGATAACTACACTAACAGATAGTATTTAGATATAGTTGTTAAGTATGGAGTAGAGTAGACCCTTTTCTTCTTTTGCACTAACGTCAAATTGTATTGGAAAATGAAAGAATCTTCAATACCCTCCACCACTTACAAAGAACTTGGAAAATATTGTAGTTTTTAGGTAAAACTTTTTATTGAAAAAGTTTACATAAAAGAAAGTTTTGCCCTAAAAAAAAATTATTAAATATTTACGTATTTTTTCTATTTTTTTTTTAATTTTTTATTTTTTTTATTTTTATTTTTTTTATTTTTTTTTTTTTAGATTCTGGCTATAGGTTCTAAATTTTTTCATATTATATATTAATTAATATTTTTTATGCGAGATAATTGAAAGAACATTGTGAAAAAGTAAGTTTGCCGACACCAGCCGAGTGGAATGCATTTTCGAAACCAGCTACGGTTTCATCGTCAGCACTCTTTGATCGGTATTTTAGTGTTGGATTATTAAATATTATTTACAGACAAATAAAAAGAGAGAAAGAATTTATTTAAACGTTTCAGAAAATAGCCGATTAATTAAAAAAAAAAAAATTTAATGTTTTATTTATAAAAAAGTTTTATAAGTTTTATAAATAAATGTGTTTCTGTAAAAAAAATAATATATTTACTACTTCAAAAACAAACTAGTTCTTTACAAACAAAAACATTTAAATTTTAGCCCAAGTTGTTTTATAAACCCAGAATTTAAAACATATTTTTTGTTTTTAAAGAATTATTTAACCATTTCCGGCAAATAAAATGGGGATTTTCTGCTGATAGGGCATTTTACTTTTAAGAAAATTTATCGAAAAAACATAAATTTTTAGAATTTTTTAAAATATTTAAATGTTTAATTTTAATTAAAACAAAATTTTACAAAATAAAAACCAAATAAAAAAATTGGGGCTATTTATTTCTTACTTAATTAAAAATAAAAAATTTCCTAAACATAGTTCTTTAAAAAATGTAAAACTGATTGTTCCATCTTTATCTATATATCTCAAGAAGAAAAGAAATTGTTTGTATGTTTGTTTGTTTGTATTTATATAGCTGGCTACACCGTTGGACCGATTTTTTTTTTTTTAATTTTTACAGCATGTTACTGATAGTCCAAGAGGAACAATAGGCTAAAATTGTTTGGAAAAATTTAAATGCCACGCCCACTTTTCATCTAAAATGCAATAGAGCCACGATTATAATTGACTGACTGACTGATTCATCATCGCACAGCTCAAGCGAATAAAGCTTGAATTTTGAACTGTTGGTTCCTCTCCCGTTATAAAGATTTACTAAGAAGGGGTTTTTGGAAATTCATATATTTTGGGCGCCCTATACTCCAGTGGGAGTTAAAGGAATACATATATATATATATTTTGGGGGTAAAAAAGGGAAAAATCGGCAACTTTGTATCTGATAAACTAAACAAGATACAAACAAAATTTAAAAATCATAGCTTTCCACTTTAAATATAAGCTGGTAGTTTTTCGAAACACGTGTGACTAGGGGGTAAAAACGGGTAACAATTATATTCTGGTACCTTTTTGGGGCCCCTTGCAACTTTTTAACCAATAAACTTTAACTGGGTTCGTCATTCCTCCAAAAATATTTAGTCCTTTTTGGAAATTCAAACTTATAGGGATACAAATTTTTTTAAAACAAAATATTTTGAAAATTTTTGTGAAAGGATTCAAATAAAGGTCTATTTTAGCTTCTACTATTATACAGACATCTATTTGAGAAAAAAAACTTTGACTGTAAAAAAAAATACCAAAAAGGGAGTAAACCGGGAAAATGCGTTTAATCGTTAATTACTAAGCCAATTTGGATAAAATTTAAAACACGGGTTCCTTCAAAATTCGTTTAGATTAGAATATTGATAAACTTGAATAAACACTTTTGTGCTAGAAACATCAAATGATACGATTGTGGTAGCAATGCTACTGGGATTATGCTAGTTGTACTTATATAAAAAACATAACTGAGGTAGTCAACTTTAAGCCACTGTAGCTGCGTTTAAACTCTTATGTTTTTCTTTAGAGTACACTATTCCTAAAGTCTAACTCTTTCTCTTAAATTGTTCCAAGTTGCCAATAAATCCAAATAATAGTTCATAAATTTAAGTTATTTGAATATGTTCGTTTTTATTACTAAATACTCTTTCAACATTGACGTTTAGTCGCACTCACGCTCGCTTTGTGTTCGAATACATTAAGAAGCTTGTAAAATATGTCGATATGTTTGCTATCTATCTATCTTATAGCAATTGTTTGTTGTTATGTTTATGGTAAAGAATGATGTAGTAAAATGTTGTTGACTATTTTTTGGCATAAAGCTGCATTGGTCAGCTTTAAGGTTACTAGTAAAACTTAATTTCATTTTGTTTCTGAAACGATTAAATTGATTTTTAGAGAAAATGTCAGCCAGTTGTTTTAAATATGTTTAGTAAAAATTTAAAAAAATATCCATTTTTTATAGGTTTTTTTCTAGCTCGTTTTTAATATCAAACTACTTTTGGAAACTATGAAAAAAGTTGACAGTTTTTATTTAATTGTATTTAAAAATTTGGCCGAGAGAATATTTTCCACAGACAGGCAACAATACAGACAAACAGACATTACTAAATCGACTAAGAAATAGTCAGAATATATAGATACACTTTGTTGGGCCTCAGATGATTATGATATTACGGATAGAAAAATTGGTCTTTATTGGTGATCGAGATGGTATAAAAATATTAATTGCGAATAATACTGGCTGTAGGGCACCTTTAAAATAATTTGCTACTACACACTTGTAATTATTAAAACATTTACGCATGTGACGACACTCCGTTCGCTTGCCATTGACGGTGGGTTTCGTTAATCACGTTATTTCTGCTGCTGTTTCTGTTGTTGCTGCTTATGATTATGTTTCTGTTGCTGTTAATGATGATGATGATGTTGACGATAGGTGACGCCAAAAAATTGATATGACGAATTGTTACTTATTTCTTAATATCATGGATTGATTATTAAAATTCCAGTCACATGCGCCAAATAAATAATGTAAAAGGTCTGATGGTTTCTTAAAATGCATTAAAAAAACAAATCTGTTTTATTATATTTTTTTTATCTTAAAAAAAGAACAAAAACCAGGAATTCATGCATATGTACATATAAACGTATACGTACGTTCATGTGTGGATACATACTTATTTAAATATTATTGTAAAATTAATAAAAGAATTTATGACAGATATAATTCAAATATTATTTTTAAACTATTACTTGCAAAATATTTATAGCGTTGAAGTAACATGAAAAATCAATCCGCATTTCTTATTTCAAGGCTTTAGTTCATTTGACACCCAATTTCCTAATCTAAATGCTTTTAAAGAAAAGAATATATCCCGTTGTGTTACACCTAGTGATTTCGCAGGTTCGTCTTGTATTTACAAGCACGCTATAGCAACCCGGCACAAAACTGGGTAATGAATTGCTCTTACTCAATAGCATATTTTTCAATGAGTATAACATACCGTCTGCATTACTTAGAAGTAGTTTTCGAATAACAAGATTTTATTGTTAAACGTAATAAATTTTTGGTCAGATATCTAAAAAGAAATAAAATTTGCATACACTTTAGCTGAAAAAAATGTTTGGAGTCACTAATATTAACTATTATGATTCTCGGTTGGGTTAACATACTTTAAGTATAAATAATTAAATTTTCGACGGATGTTTATTAATTTAAACGGCGGTTTTCAAACCGGCTCTAAAGGTGTTTTCTAACTGTTTCTGTAAACGGAAAAAAATGTAAGAAGACACTTAAGTTAACTATTATGATTCTATAGTTGTATTGAAAGAGTTTCATTTGCTATTTAGGCCTAACGTTATTCATGTCAATAAAACACTTTTTTTTACATGTTTACCCTTTATTCTTTATTGGGTTATGGGGATGTAATGGGATTCTTATTTGGGTGAACATACTTTAAGTATAAGTAATTATATTTTCGACGGATTTCTATGAATATCATGACGGGTTTCAAACCGGCTCTAAAAGTTTTTTCTAAGTATTTTTAAGTTAAACGAAAAAAATGTTAGTAGCCACTTTAATAAGTTATTATAATTCTCGTTTGGTTTAACATACTTTAAGTATAAATAATTAAATTTTCGACGGATGTTTATTAATTTAAACGGCGGTTTTCAAGCCAGCTCTAAACGTTTTTTCTAAGTGTTTTTAAGTTAAACGAAAAATATGTTTGGTTTAACACACTTTAAGTATGTTCTCTTATGGCTCTTATGGTTTTTTCTAAGTGTTTTTAAGTTAAATGAAAAATATGTTAGGAGCCACTTTAATAAGTTATTATAATTCTCATTTGGGTTAACATACTTTAAGTATAAGTTATTATATATTTGACGGCTCTTAAGGTTTTTTCTAAGTGTTTTTAAGTTAAATGAAAAAAATGTTAGGAGCCACTTTAAAAGTTTATTATAATTCTTGTTTGGGTTAACATAATTTAAGTATAAGTTATTATATTTTCGATGGATGTTTATGAATATCATGACGGGTTACAAGCCGACTCTAAAGGTTTTTTCTAAGTGTTTCTATATATTAAACGTAACGTAAAGAAGTAACGAATATAATACATTGTTTATAATGAGTTCTGTAGGCCCATGTAATCAATTGGTTATTTAACTTATTAAAAGCAAGTAGTTATATAATATTTTAAAAGTAATGACTTATTCAATTCGTTATTTGTAATTAAGAGCACTTTCTTAATCATTATTAGTAAGCACTTACTTAATGACATTAAAGTAATGACTTTACAAAATCCCTATTTGTAAGCGATGATGGGTGGTTATTGGTTATTGGTTATTAAAGTCCCTATTTGTAAACGAACGGAGTAAGTACTTGCCTTCAATGACATCGCCGTGTTAAAATTATGGGTTAAAATGCCAAAAGGTGAGTAGTGCAACTGTTGTATTTTTACCATTTTTTTACCATAGGTTACCTAGGGTTATATATGGTATCAAACTTTTGGAAATGCTTGCGAGAAAATCGGTATTGAAAACTGGCAAGGTCCATCAATAACCGGCTGAGATATAAGCAAAAAAAGACGACTGCCTCTTTTTTAAGTTTTTTTTTTTTACTTAAAAATTATTATATATATACGTAAGACATGTCTTTTGGGGAATTTTAAAGAAAAAATTTTTCGATTTTTAAGCAAAAAAAAAATTTTTTTTTGAGATATTAGCAAAAAAAAAATTTTTTTTTGTTGTTGTTTTTAACACAAAAATGATTATATTGGGGAAAAAAAAGCAAAAAAAATTTTTGTGTATTTTGAAAAAAAATTTACCAATTTACACACATAGAGAACGTAGTGAAGGGTATATAAGATTCGGTATAGCCGAATATAGCGCTCTTACTAGTTTTTCATCTTTTATTGCCTTCCCGCACTTTTCTTTATAAATAAATTATAAAGGAAATTATCTAAACAATATTTTTTCCGAAAGACAAAATAAGGCATTTTGCTGTGAACTAGATATTAAGGACATATGTCAAACCTTTCCGTTAAAAAATATTGTGCCATCGTTCTATTTCATTGAAGTCTTACGAAAACTTTAAGACACTCTTTAAAAAAGATGTCAACAATTTATACAGTTGTTTAATAAATTAATTTGCAATTCACGTCTCACAAAAATACTGCCCGTGAAGTAAAACTTTAAAGTGAAAAAAAAAAAAACAAGATTTTAATTATAACCGAATTTAATCGATTATATCTTTAATGTCCATACATACATATGTATGAGCATGTGTATGTATGTATTTACACCAGCACTTACACAAAGTTCAAGGTAAATTACTCGCTAAATAAGTTTGACACAATAAGTGCTACCATACTTAGACGAAAACTTGATTAAATATTTCTTAAAAATTCTTAAAATCTTAAGAACATAAACAACAACAAAAAATCTTAAAGAATTAAAACAACTTAACGCCTACTTTTGAAAAATACAGACAAGAATCTTTAAATAGATGAAAATAAAGATGAATCTCTCAAACATAAGAATTGTCTTATAGAATATTACTTTAATAGATGATGTTAAACAATTTTCGATTAATTAATTAAAGGTATGAAAAGTAGATGAAATTAAATTTGGTAAAAAAACAAATAAAATACAAAACTTTTTAAAATATTACATTAACCTAAAAGCACAAGTGCAAAGACTTAAGAACAGTTACAAAATGGTAATTCGAATAAAATTGGCCGGAAATCAAAAAGCCCACAAACAAATTTGTATTAATTATTAATTTGTCAAAATTCTTGACCTTAGGCAAATATATAGTTTTGTTCTTATTTTACTGTTCCTTTTGTTAGAATTATTCAAAATAACTTGACCGCTTTAGCTGGTCTTAAACAATAGTTGAAGACTTCGAGAGTGTAAATAAATTTGTTGGCTGTAATTTAGTTTCGTTATTTTCGTTACTTACAACTAAAGGGCATTCAAGGTTAATGATTAATCTTAAAGATAAAAATGATTTATTATAAACTTTTCTAAAAACTGTTTAATTTGAAAAACGTTTGTAGTGCTAAACTGCAACAATAGCAAGTTAAATGAATTTGTTAAGATCATTATGGTGTTAAGTTACTCCATGTAAAGTGGCCAGAAGGGATTAAATTTCTTTGAAACAAAACTTTTAAAAAGGAACTGCAGAAAAGTGAAATACAAATTTGATTTTTTTTTTAAATAAGAATCGACTATGAATATTTTAATGAAATAAACATACAAACAATGTTTTTTTTTTTCAAGAGTTTTGGTTTTCGAATATGTATTAAACAAAAAAGCATTTTTATAAAACCGTTTTTAAAAGCGGATTTTTATTTTAGTTAAAATTTCAATGCAATAAAAATCGGAGAAAAATTGCCATGTCGCAACAACGTCCCACTTAAAAAAAAATTTAATCTTTTGTATTATTTAATTGATTTTCTAAACATAAAATTATATTCAAAATAAAACTGTTATTTTTTTAAGAGCAAAAAATAATATATATAAAAAATATATCATTTTTAAAGTTGAGTTTTTTAATATTTTTTGCTCATATTGAAATTTAGGTAAAGGATTATAATAACAGCTTGAGTGGCTTTCGATGCCGCTATACAACTTTTTAAGCACAGGTCTTTTAGTTGTTTGCTTTAACTCAGCTGTTTTTATAGTGCAAATTTTTGTAAGGTCTATTTTTAGTTCAAAGTTCAAAAGACCATGTCCACAAATCAACATAACGCCTCATTAAACTGTTAAATATATTGAGAGTAGGGTTTTTTTTCTCGCATTTTTTTGCTTCCCGGGAAA
>NDXZ01034869.1:0-11861 GCA_003055125.1 Paykullia maculata
TACAAATTTTTTTCATCTTTATATATATAGATTCAGTTTTACCATATGAAATTAGCCGAAAGGAATACATTTTCAAAACCCGCTACGATTTCATCGTCAGCACTCGTTTTCTCATCGGTACTACTGTTATTATTGAATGTAAATTTTATCTATTTAAGCTACAATATTGTAGAAATAGCAACTGGAACTTGCTCTTTAATAGCTTACATCTAATAGATGAAGCATTAACAATTATTAGGGAAAAATACGACTTTGCAATATGCATACTGTGTTATCCAAAGGATAAACAATTATAAAATAATATGTGAAAAATGACAGGAGAATAAATATGGTCAATTGTAAATATGGTTCTGTCTCACCTCAACATTAATTATAGGAGAGAGCAAGTTCCAGTTGCTATTTCTACAATATTGAGTGGTGACGATGAAATCGTAGCTAGTTTTGAAAATGTATTCCACTCAGCTAATATCTTATGGGAAACTGAATTTTTAAATAAAATAATAACATTCTCAACATATCACACTTTCAAAATATAAGAACTTTGAGCCAAAATAAGATTCATTAGTAAATAAATATATTCTTTAACAAAGAATTTAAATAAAATAAAAGAAACAAAGTAAAAAAACCAATTCCAATCTATATTGTTTCCTTCACAATTTATTCTATAACTTTTTTCACTTGGTCGCTTACTAAACTGTTTGGGAAAAGTATACCCGGTTAAGGTTCATTTTATTTAAATCAGACTAATAATACGGCCGTGAGAATGTTTTCCACCGACAGGTTACCACAGCTAAGCTAGCTAAGGAAGTGACAAAGATATTATAATATTTATGGACCTGATGAATATTGTTTGGTGTCACAAACGGACTGAGAAACTTGTATACAACAACTGGGATCACTGGTGCTGATGGAGAGTTAAATAAAAAAATTTAAACCAATTTTCATATAAGCATTTTAAGTACAGAGTGTCCGCCGGCAATATATACTACTTTGTCTTGCCGCTATTTTGGTAAACATTAGTCTTGACAGTTCATATTTGGCAGTCGTGAAATGGCAGAGACGTGGCAAATTTATTATGGAAAAATATTCGGTAAACCAACGTGCTTTAATCGTTAAAACATTTTATCAAAACGAATCATCGATTACTGTGACGATGAGAAAGTTACGTGAAATTTTTGGGAGAAACAACGTGCCAACAAGACGCACTATTTATCGTGTTGTGAATGATTTCGAAGAAAGAGGGACTGTAGTTGATAGGCCCAAGAATGGACCACAACGTACTGCAAGATTGGCTGAAAACAAAACTGCTGCTCAAGAAAGTGTTGAAAACAATCCATCAACCTCAATTCGACGCCGTGCTCAGGAGCTTGCTCTTCAAAGAACAACTTTGGCCACAATTTTGCACAAGGATTTGCATTTGTTTCAATTTAAGATGCAGTTGACACAAGATGCAGTTGACGAGGCACATTTTCATTTTTGAAAACTTTTTAACGCCACAACTGCATGCTTTGGGCTTGATTAACATGTGGTATCAACATGACGGTGTCATATCGCAAACAGCCAGAATCACAATGGAATTACTACGAGACCTCTTTCCACAACAAGTTATTTCAAGAAATGGTGCTGTTGATTGGCCTCCACGGTCACCTGATTTGACTGCTTCGGACTTCTTTTTGTGAAAATATCTGAAAAGCAAGATTTATGCAAACAAACCAAAAACGCTGGAGCAACTCAAACAAAATATTCGTGATGAAATTAATAAAATACCGCGTAAAAAGTGTGAGAATATAATGAAAAATGTGCTCAAAAGGGCTCGCATTTGTGAGGCGGATATTTATCTGATATTGTATTTCATACATAATTGCCGACATTAAATAAAACATTTATCAATATAAGATCCATTCTCTTTCATTTAATCAAAAATTATAAACAAACAAAGTATACCTTGCCGGCGGAAATAAAATATATCTAAGACTTTTGGTATGATATTTATTATTTAATACTGGTTCGAATTTATTAATTTAAAAATATTTTGAAATGTTTTTTTTTTATATCTTTTCTTAAAGCTCCGGCCATATTTGTTTTCAATTTAAAAATTTTTACCAAAAAAAACAAGAAAAAAATAACAAATTAACCGAAGATTTTAAACAGATAAAAATCACCCGTAAGACAAAACAATTTCTTAATTTTGTTATAAATTTTTCATAAATTTTATTATAAATTTTTTAAATTGTTCCGTTTTTAAAAACAGCAACCCTTTTTAATAACAATAACAAATAACAAAGCCTTATCGAATTCCGATTATTTTAATTAAATTCTTACGTAAGAAAATGTTCCAAATTTTTTTAAACATGTTCATTTTGCCTCACTGTACCACTGTACTGCACGGAAGTCTACTTGAGAGTTAATTACTTTAGCTTGAGAGTTATTTAGCCGCCGTCGTCGATGACGCCGTCAATAGTACACGGAGAGTAGTGGGTGGTAATAAAAAAAGATATATGTTTTCCAAACATGTTAAATTTAAAATGTATTTGACTTTCTTGCAATCTTTATATGTATGAGTGTGTGTATGAATCATACTGATTTTTATGAAATATTATAATGACTTCTTGTATCATTCATTTCATATTATTTTTTTTATGTTTTTCTTATAATTTATTGGCAGGAAAGTTAAGGTTTATTAACGATATAAAATTAATGAAAATTAGTAGGAAACCGAGCGAAAAAATCTTTTTGAACGTGACTTATGGGAAAATAATCATAATTTAGGGATGGGTTATGGTGCTTGCATATTAACTTAATTCCGTTATATAAATATTTTTTTTACAGTAATCGCCTAAGGAACATGTTCTTAGTTAGAATAACACAAATTAGAGCAAACTTGCGGTAATGTGCACTTTCAATATAGTGAACTATCCAGTAATTTGAACACCTATTTTTTTATATTTACGCTCTAAATAGTGAACAAATTTATCGACAAGAAAGATATAAAAGTTCTGAAGAAATTAAAGGATGCAGCAGTTAATAAGTTATTAGAACAAAAAAAAAACTCAAAAATGATAACCGATTATTTCATTACCTAAAATATTTATTTACTTATGATAATATTTGTACAATAAACTAAAATATTTAATTTTATTTTTTTTAAGTAAATATTTAATATAAAAAGTGAATTTGAAACAAAAAATCGTTAAGTTTGCAATTAATTATATGTTATGTTACAAATGTTAAGAGTTTTAATACTTTCTAGGCTTTTTTAAGCAACAAAACACAATATGGCGCTACAAATTTTTACAATCGAGAATGTGAACAAATTCGACAATGTGCACTACCTTGGTTTTTATTAGTTCACATTACCGCGAGTTCACTGTATGCCAAATCAATATTCTAAAATAATTATTATCGAAGTTAGTAAAACTTACAGAATACAATGTTGAAGTTAAACAACAATAATTTATATTTATTAATAAAACACGTCCTAAGTAAGTGAGGGGAAAGGCAATTACAAACTGATAATCTAACAATTTAGTACAAGGATTTAAACATGTGTAAAATTAATGGATTCTAATTTATCTTATGTTTTTAGAGCGATATGAGAAGAACATTTTAGTTAACATATCTCGTTTTTTTAGGTTTAAAAATTATATTTCGCGCATATTTAAAGAGAAGCTGCATTTGGTATAGGAATTTCGGTTAAGGAGTCTTAGTTATATTTTGCACAGGATTTCAAATAAATTCTTAGTTCCAATTATACTTGAAAATTTAAAGGCGGAAAGCTGGCAACTGAAAAAACCCACAGATATACATAAATCCAGGGTTTAAAATGCTACCGTCAACATGTATGAACAGCATAGCAAACAGCCGCTTATCCATACATGTTGACGGCAGCATTTTAAACGCTGCATAAATCAGGTAGCCAACAGTAAGTAGTCAACGTATTGTGTTTGCCTGTAAACAAAAGTTTGTAAGTATGTACATAAAAGCGTTACAGCTTCACTATTTTGTTCTTGTAATGTTTATAGTGTAAATTGTGGTGGTTGAGAGGTTGTCTCTAATTTTTGCCTATAATTTTACTTCAGCAAAACCGATTTGGCTTTTCACATCGGTCCTTGATAAACACATGAATTTGGTTTTTTTTTTCTGTTCGTTGTTGCAATATATTTTTAATAGTAATTTTTCTTAACAATTTTTTTTGTACTTAATTTATTTAAATAAGTTCTCGAAAAAATCGTAAACTAAGTGGCTAAATTGTATGTTATTCTGATTAGTGGCTTAAAGATTATTTAATAATAAAGGGTGTCTGGTAGCAGATTGGCTATTTTGAAACTTAAATAAAAAACGTAATAGTTGACACAAAGCATTAAGCATTAAGAGCATTGAACGATAAAATGGAACTACGGATTTTATTTTTTGAAGAGTATGTCATCCAGATGTCTTCCATCGAGTTAAATACACTGTTCACCTGGCCTCGAGAATTTTCGAAAAAAAAATGGTCCAATTATCTCATGCGTGGATAAGGCACACCAAACAGCTACCCTGGGGCAGCACAATGATTTTTGCTGTTACAATCGAGGGTTACGGGTTTTTGGAAATCTGTAACGGCAGTTTTGCTTATTGGCGTGGCCGTTTAAGTGAAAATAAGCCTCGTCGCTCCAAAAAATGGGATTTACAGTGTGAAAACGCTGCAATATTGTTTCACAAAACGCGCGATACACCCGCGACCAATGCGACATCTTGACTGACAAACCCGCACAATCGATAATTCCAACGGCGCTACCCTCCCTCCACACCGTTTATTACTTTTTGAAATAATCGTATTTAAAAATATAAATTTGCCACCAGACACCCTGTATGTTTAGTTTTAAACAATCCGATTTATCTTACTTTCAATATTATGGTGCCTATGATATACATACTTATGTATATAATCAGTTTTACAAAAATTCGTTTGAGTTGGCTTATTTCGAAAGAGTGTTTCCCACATACGGACGACAATATTTAAATTGATTTAGTAGGTCACAAAGACTACAAATGTATGCTTTGTTTGGTTTTAGACGATTGTTCTTAAATAAATGAACCTATTGGAAAGTTGATAAATTTTGCATATGACTCCCAATGTCAGTTCATGTATGACTTTGTAAAGTAAACACAATCAGAATTTGTGAGAAAAAAAACACGTTAAACTCCTTATGAACGTGCAATAATTGCGTTTTTTTTTCTTTACAGCGATCTGGGCCATTTGAAAATATCGACTAGATTTTACCATTCCAGACTTACTTCTGTAGGAAGTTTTGAGCCACATAACCACTAAAGAATACTAATAATCATGCTAAAAAGGAAGTGTTTTTTTGCATAAAGATTAAAACAATATAACTCTTGTTTTTTAGTTCCACATTAATTGTTATTTGTTTCAACTAAAAAAAGGGTTTACAATTTTAATTTTTGCTAAAAAAAATAAAGGTATTTTGGCTAATTTTTGCAGAAACTCTGCAGATATATTCGGCCGCAAATTAATTTATGAACATTTTAACGCATAAAGTTATCTTTCTAAAACAAATTTTTACTACTCTATGCAAAATTTGTGGTAAATTTTTAGCCGGTCTACGGTCAAAATAAGTCTAATTTTTACTTAAAATAATTTTTTTAACAAAAATTAATTTTCTTTTAATAAAAAGTTTATGAGGAAATTAAAAAACAAATTTTGTTTAATTTTTTCTTAATAGTGTAACATTTCAATTAAATATTTCATAAATAGAATTTCCATGTAAATTTGCGCTAATTTGTTTTTTTTTTCGCTTCCTTGTCCTAACTCATAATAAATTAATATGTAATTTTCACAATTATAATAGTTTACCATTAGAAAAACTACAGACCAAGTGTCCCCCAACTTGCTACAAATTATTTTGTAATTTTTATGTAAATTGCAGCGAAACTTTACAACTGCTGGCAAATAAGATAAAAACCACAAATGAATGCTATTAAAACTTGATTTAACTTATTATCTCTTCTTTTTAACTTAATAAATAGGTATAACAAGTAATCAAGAAAAAAAATACAATAAAAACATCATTAAAACTAAACCAATGGATTGATTCTACACAGCGAAGAAACGAAATAAATCAAAAAATAATTATACTAAATACGAACTAAGAGAATATAAAAAATATAACAATTTGTTATGGTGAGGCAAATAAGAAGAAAAAAAACAAAGAATTTTTAACAAATTACTCTGAACAGTGCATAACATTATTTGTGAAACACCGGAGGCAACATAAATATTCTAACTGCATAACAAACGAATTTTCTAGAAAGGGGGTGAAAGAGAAAGACAAAAAGGGGGAACAAAGTGTGAAGTTTACTAATGTATGTATGAAGAAAATTAATTAATTTCTTTCAAAGTACAATTTTCACAATAACTAGTGAGTGCGAGTGAAAATAGTTGTATAAAATCTATATCAATTTAATGACTCGGTTTGATGCAGTAATGATTAAAAGGGAACTTTATGAATGTTATTATAGATCAGTGTGAGTGTGTGATAAAAATATATTATAAGACTCTGCTTTCTTGTATTTTGTTATGGTAAAAACACGTGCCATTATCGCAAATTTCCGTTTATAACATGGTTGTTGGAAAAACAATACCCAAAAAAAAAAAATTATATAAAAAAATTCAGAGAAATATATGTATCTCTGTGTTGGAATACAGATGAACGTATGTAGATACAACTTGCTATCAAAGCACTTACTTTTGATACACGGGGAAAAATGCGACATCTATTTAATGATATATAACGAAATGCAATTTATATGTAACTTACTTAACTATTAAGAATTATAAAAACTAAAAAAATAATATCATTCAATGTACAAAACAGATAAATGTAAAGATAAATTCGTGAGTAAAATACGTCCCACATCAGTGTTTACTATATTCCACATACTGTTAACAAAATTGTTTTTTATAAGAAATAGCAATAATATTAACTTTTTAAATTACTAATCTAAAGAAAACAAATAAATTTAGAAAAAAAAAATTTAAAAAGCTGTGTTTTGTTTGTATTTAGAGGTATCAAATATTACTATATTTAGGCGACCAGGAGGGCCATTTACGACAGACCTGAATGGGGTTTCGATTTATCACAAAAGGCGCAGATGTCAAATCCCTATAGGCTATATTCAGTTGTGTCTCAGGAAAGACCCTAAAGGGCTCTGAAATCCAATTGCATATAGTACTATGTTTAAAACAGTATAGGGCTGATTTGGACAAACCTGAATTGGGTTATGACACATCAAATGAAAGCCCTGAAGAAGTAGATACTAAGTCTATAAGGAAATTTTTAAAAAAAATTCTCAGAAATGACGCTACGAGGGTCTGAAATTTGGGAAAAATTAGATATTTTCAGAAGAGCATGGGGGCCATTTTGGACAGACCTGAATGGGGGCTGAAAGCCCCTGATGAGCAGATTCCAAGACTATATTGGGTATACTCAGTTCTTCCTTAGGAAGGACGATACGAGGGATGGAATGTATCATGTCGCCCTGACATACAAAAATATGCCAAGTTTTATGCGGGCCATTTCGGACAGACCTGAAAAGGGTTTTGGCATATAAGATGAAAACCCTTGACGAGTAAATCACAAAACTATATAGGTTGTACTCAGTTGTATCTCAGAAAGGACGATTCGAGGGGTGGAATATAATAGATCGTCCTTATATACAAATATTTTCAAAGTGCTATGCGGGCCATTTCGGACAGACTTGAATGGGGTTCCGACATATCGGGTGAAAGCCCTTGAGAAATAGATCAAAAAACTATATAGGGTACAAAGTTGTACATATAGTTGTTTTCCAAAAACGTATTAATATTTTTTAGAAGAGTGACGAGTGCAGTTAAATTATAGTTTTATGTTTATTGATTAAGAAAATATAAGGGGCGTCAATTTAACATTTACCCGTTTTTACCCCCTATACACTTGAATTTGAATAAAGTACCTGACACTTATTTCTTGAGTAGATTAAAATTCTTTTTAAATTTTGTTTGTATCTTGTTAAGTTTGGCAGATACATATTAAAAAAATGCCCGTCAAATTTGGTGTTAATCTATTTTTAGAAATGTTTAGATAAGATTTAGATAAGTCTTTCTATAAAACTTTTTACATTTTTTTTTAATTTGTCAAATACTTTATAATATTTTGTTTTATACTTTTGATCAGTTAAAAATTAGATTTTAAATAAGAATAAACTAAATAAATTATTGTTTATAAATATTTCTTAATAATTTTACATAAATCTCTTTTAAACCCATTTGTTTCTCTAGGTGTAACGAAAAAATTGCTTCAACGCTACATAACGCCTGTATGCATGCATGCATGTTACCGGTGTGCATTGTTCTTTATATTGTTGCTGTTGTCGCTGTTCTGTTCATTTTTCTTTTATGACGCCACATAAAAGACTGAAACGAATTCTATACGTGCGTGTATGTTTTCCAGACATGTGTGTAAATACGAGCGAATATGTGTGTGTGCGAAATTGTACATTATGCATTTGCAACGCCATTAATGTTAAACCATAACAATCTTTATGGCCAGCCATGTGGTAAGAGTGAACAAATGAATGCAGAAGAAAAAATAATATGACATAACATAAAATGCAGCCTGAAGGGATCTAAAATCGTAGAAGGGTAGACGAATGTCAGGAAATTGCATGAATCCTGCCAGGACACTTAATACCTACAAAGTAATGAAACACAACGTGTGTGATGTATTATTAAAGGAAAAAGTTAAATAAACGATATAGCAAATACCTTGTTGAAGAATTTGTTAATACTTTTTTCTTAATGAATTTCAGAGAAAAATTTAAAACTAGATTGCTAGCAATTTATTAAAAGTGGTCGTAATGCATCTGTATAAATATGACTGTAGCTATGAATAGCAAAATTTAGCGCGTTTAATTTCTAAGATACTATCCTTCTAAAATTGCATCTTTCTGCATTTCTTTTCACTATCAAAACCAAAATTATTGCAAACTTAGCCAGGCAAACAATATTCGTTATTACATCCTTTCAATAACAGATTAACCAATTTCAAATCTAAGCATTTTAAAAGTATTCTTAAAACAATTTTTGCTTTAATGATCTGCACCAAAGAAATTAGTTCTCAAAGGAATGTGGTGCTAATCAGAAGCTATGACTTTCTCGATAAATACTTTCAAAGTCCCCCGCGAAAAATAGCATTACTTTGTAATGAGTTGATATACTAATATGATGTTGCTACACTACCAACCCATTACTTTAACACGACGGTGTCACTGAAACAATTTGGTACCATTAATAGATAATATGTTAACCCTCTTATGATATTGTCACCAAAAAATTCTATAATCCATAATATCATCAATACTAAAAAACACATACCAGAACTACAATTTACAACAGACTGATAATGTTTTACCCATGTGCAATATACGTACAAGTGCGTATAAGTAGGTGGCAGCAGACTATGTTCGTGATTGCATGCATCCGGTTCCTATTGTTGTAGTGCATAAAGAGAAAACTGCATGCGCATAAATGTAAACATATAAACGTATGTAAAAAATAAAACATGACTTCAGGCACACATTATTTGTTGCATACATACACACATTCATACGCACACTTTGCTTGGAACATTTCAGAGTTGTTGTTATTACTATTTGCAATCTAAACAACAGAAACAGCAGCAGCAACAATAGCAGTAATACATATACAAAACTGTTTTTACAACAAGAAAACAATACATTGTTTAGTTTTAGAATCGAATCGTATCGAAAACAATAATAACACAACAACAACAACAAATCACAACAGTGAGCAACAATAATAAAAACAACAACAATTGCAAAACATAAACAACATTAAAATTATGTCTTTAACAAAAATTGCAATTAATATACAGTTGTGTTTATTAGAAAACATAAACTAAAATGTTAAATATCCAGAGATGGAGCATTTAAATTTTTTTGTGAGATAAATATGTTTTTTTTAGTAAAAAAAAAAGTTTACATAAATATTTAGAAAAATTAAAAATAACATATTTTATTAAGAGAATTTTTACAAAAACTCTTATGCCCCAATTTCAAAGTCATTGGTTAACTAATGACAATGGATTAGCCAATGATATTTTATTCACAGGTCTTAGTGTGCCACTTAGCTGTATTAGTTAAACAACCGTTATCATTTTAGTTTACTATTACTTGACTACTGAATGATGAATTCAGCCTAAGTAAAGGAAATAATCACGAACATTTTTGTTAAAAAAAACAAGTAAGAGGGCTTTATTTGGCTGTGCCAAATCTTTTATACCCTTCACTACGTGCATTTATGTATGTGTGTATATATATGCATACATATGTATGTATGTACGTATATATTCACATGTCCGAAAAGTATTTAAAGTATTTTAGTCCATATACAGGTGACCCCCGATTTACGAAGGCTCGCTATACGAAATTTCGAGATTACGAACATCATTAATATATTATAAAATTCGTTATACGAATAGGAAATATCGAAATTGCGAACATCATTAATAAATTAAAATTAATTAATTAATCGGGGGTCGCCCACATCTTTGCTGATTCTGGGCCAATTAGTAATTTTTTTCAAATTAACCAAAAAGGCATGTCTTACACTTAAATATAATAACTTTTGTGTAATTTCCCAAAGGGTATGTGTCACACACAAATATAATAATTTTGTTAAAAAAAAAAGAAATCTGGTGGTCGTCTTTTTTGGTTTATATCTCGAGAGAATTTATAAAAATTTGATATCAGTATCGGGTTTGTACGACATTAGGGGGCTGAAAAAAGTTGATTTCAACAGACCGACAGACATGGCTAAATCGACTCTATCTATCTATCTATCTATAAGGATCCAGAATATATATACATACTTCATGGGGTCGCAAATAATTATTGTAGAAATTACAAACGGAATGACAAACTTATATATACATTTTATAAAATTTTTTTTACACAATAAAATGAAAATGTAAACAGGACTTAAATGAAACTTTTTTTAAAAAAATATTATTTATAGGAAAATTTTAAAGAAAAATTTTTATTTGAAGAATAATTTTGTCAGCTTTTTGTTAACATCTATTTATTTAAAAATCATAAAATAAATTTCAAAAAAATATATTTATATATTAACAAACATATTTTGGTTAAGAAAATCTATCGAAATAAAAAGTAAACAAATATGTTTTGAAAAAAATTTTTTTTAGTTAATTACAAAATCCGTATTATTTATTATTTATTGATAGAAACACTCTACAGTTTTCCTTTAATAGAAATTTTAACAAAACTCTTTTGCTATGCCCATGTAAAGTTTAATGAAAATTGAACCAGCCATTTTAAAATGGCTGATTTATTTCTAAACCTTTTTGATTCTGTATTGGGTAGTTTATAAATTTTAAGTACTATAATAATAATGTAAATTTTTTTAGCTTTTGAAAAATGCTTTTAAAAAATTAAACTATTTAAAATAATTTATAGATTTTTTTTTAAATTTTGTTCATAATTTTTATAAAATATTTTTATTTGATAAATTCTTTAAAATAAAAAAACATTTTAACTAATTTTTCATATATAAAAATTTCAGTTAATTTTCGTTTAATAGAAAGTATGTAGCGAAACATATTTAAAAATGTATGTTTTCACGAAAAAATAAGATCTAATTATTTTTAACCTGATTGTAGTATATACCCTGCAGGAAGCCTAGGGTTAAGTGTCTCCAAGTCACCACTTTTGTCAACTATTGTGATGACTTTTTGGTCTTCAAGTCACCACTTTTGTCGTCTAATGTGAATCACTGGTTCTACATA
>NDXZ01034871.1:0-14789 GCA_003055125.1 Paykullia maculata
TTATGTTTTATGTACTTAAATTCTACTGTGTGTTTTCCGCTTTTCAAATACCATGTTTAACAAAAAAATATAAAACAATTTATGAAATCATAAACTTTAAGTTTTATTTGAATTGAATTTATCTTTATATACAATTTCTATTTAGTATGTAATTTAGTTTAAACTTGATGTACAAGAAAAAAAAGCATATAAAATGTAATTATACTTAAATACTTGTACTCGCCTTGGACTCACTTATTCATTAAATTTTAAATTTATTTATTATATTGTTGCTAGCAACTAGAAAAAGATATATATATATATATATTTACAAATATATATATATAGTTTTTCTGCCAGCGGCCTCTTTAGCTAGAACTCTAGAAGCACTTAAAACGGCAAGTGGTGCTATAATATTGCACTAAAACCAACAACAGGCCCAATTTCTAAAATTAAAACCCTCTGCCTTTCCTTTCTATCACCAACAATTTTGTATCTCCCAAAGAGGGTAATTTCTTTTCCTAAGGTTGTTGCCGTAATTTTCTAATCATTGGTTTACCCTTGCTTCTGTTTTCTTAATCTGTTTGTTTTTCCAGCTAAGTAGATGACTGTTTAGTCTATTGTTGCCTGTCCCAGGATGATGGGGCTGGGCTACCATCTACCTACCGTTTCCTCGGTATGATTGCGTAGTGGTGCAAGAACCTTGCTGTGTGTGGTGTCCTGCTGAGTATTTTGTCGTTTTGCAATATTTTTCCCCTGTAGATGGCGCTTTCCGAACGTCCATATAATGCTGACCTTTTTAGATACCAGGAGTATAAGCAAAAAATGGCCGAGGCTTCTTCTTTTTGTGCGGATTTTGTTTTCAGGGGGTTGAAGCCTCTTAATTGAAACTCCAACGCCGCTATAGACTCCTATTTAGAGGCATTAAAATAAGCATAAGATGAGTAGAAGTTTTGTGTTTAGTAGTGGGAAATCCAATTTTAGATCAGCCTTGAACTGTCACTAAAAATTATCATATCGCACACCCAGTTCAAAATGACACAATTTAAAATTTTTAATTTTTCAGAAATCGAAATAAACTGTTTGTGACGTAAATAAAAATAGTTAAAAACAAAATCATTGGACCATTGAATTCGAATTGAAACTGTTTAACACTTAGCGTAAGGATCTATTACCATTATATTTTCTGACACATCTTAAACTAGGTCACTTTTATGAATTGCAACTTTATACCAATTGAAACATAAAGAAAGACATAACTGTTTTTTAGCAACAATCAACAACAAAAAAATACACCGATATTTTTCTTACAGATAAACGAGTGTATTGTGCATAGTTTAAGCATATAAACTCGAAAAATGAAAATTTTGAGTTGTGTCACAACCCATATATCTAGGATGAGTACTACAATCATATGTATGATTGAGGCAATCAATCGTGTATTTGTGTTAGTTTTTTACTTAATTGTGGAAAATTATATATATTTATATATGATATTCGAATTAATTTGAAAAAATGTCTACAGTCATAATATGCTTGTGATAGTCATGCAAAACGACTTAAAGGACCATATTATATTTAAATTAAATTCGTAATTATGTTTTGTGGTGTATTATCTTTGCGCGTAGGGGGATAAAATATGTAAAGACAAGTATGAAAATTCATACAGAGAGACACTTTACAACAGGGCTATAGTTATTTAGGGCAGTGTTGGCTTTTAAGGCCTATCAAATTTTATTCAATGCCGGAAACAGATATGATAAATGATTTTGCCAACCTATAGATAATCATATTTTAAGTAGAGTTTATAGAAGTTGCTAAGGATAAAAATTATATAACTTCGTTGGATTTGTAAGCAAAATTATGATATGCTGCACACGAAATGAGAAACTTTATTATTTTTTTAAACTTTTTTGATAATAATTACAAACATATTTTTGACTGACATCTCTTTTGAAAAATTAAGTCAAACGCGTTGTGACTCTGCCTTAACAACAATTTCTTTTTTTCTATACATTTGTATAAATAAATAAGACAACAACTTTTATATAACTTACACATACGTAACACATAAATACCCATCACCATTATGTTCGTACACGCACTCACACTCACACACATTCGTACAAATGCACAAAAACAAATACAAGTGGCACATGTTGTACATTAAGAATTTATAATTAATCTTCTTAATTTTGCCAAACAGATTAACTTTTTTAACATTTTTTTTATTTGTTGTTTATTTAGTTATTTTTTAAATTTATTTATATACATATATATATTTTTATTTTTTTTTGCTTTTAAAATGTTTATGCAAAACAGCATCAAGTACAAATCCACCAGCAACATCAATAACAACAATGAAACAACGAGAAGAATAAATAAGAGAAACTTTCAAGTGAAATAACAAAAATTTACAAAAAAAAATATTTACATAAAAAAAAACGAAAAAAATTCAAAAAAAATATATATAACAGATGAATTAACTAACATAGAAGGGGAATTAATTTAAAGACAGTAAGGTTAACAAGAAAAAAGATATCTTATAGATTTTACAAAATGTTAAATTTCGCGATGATTTTATAGATATTGCTTTTGAGTCGTTAAAATATATAACATTTGCAAAATATATTCTTTAAAAAAAATATTAAAAAAAATTAAAAACGTAAATTTATACTTGAAACTTTCTTATAGCACATACTTTCACTGTTGAGAAAATAATAAAACTTTATGTAACTTAAAAGAAAAAAAAATAAAACTGTGAAAACCTTTAAAATAAAATTATTCTCAAGTAGTAAAAAACACATTTAAAATTCACTTAACATACTTTGTTTTCACATACACACATATTTATAAATTCAAAGAAATAATATAAAATCGTTTTAAAAATAAAATGATTTCAGAAAAATATTTTATGTAAATTTTCACTCTTTGGATAAAGAGATTATTAAAACTTCTTCTTTATTTAATAAATTAAACTAAACGAAACCTTTAATATAAAATTTTGTTTTTATAACAAATTATTTATTTGTACTTAAACTAGGGTGTGTCAAAACCTAACCTCATTGTAGAAAGTTAAAACTTATTTGATTCAATTCTCAACTCCACGTTGTATTATCTTTTAATGAGTTGAATTTCACTTTTGAATTTAGTTCAGTTCTAAAGAGTCAGTTTCTATTGTATTGGCCATTTTTATGTCTTGTTAAACGTCACATAGCAATAACCTTTAAATAAACAAAGAAGCCTTTCAAAATAGTGACATACAATTTGAAAAACATATGAAATATTATTATATCGTATAATAATAAGATTTTTTTTAAATAACCAACAAGTGTAAAATGAAACAAAATTACAAACGATATGATTTTATAGGGGGTTGTGAATTGAACAATTGTTTCACCTTAAAGTGTGTTAGAGTTAAATTTTTGGCACAAATTGAATACTTTATAAAAAAAGTAAGTTTCTTCCTAAAATTTAAATCAATAAAGTCAAAACTAAATTTTAAAATAAAAAAAAAATTGTGTTCTAAAAACAAAATTTATAACTTTTTACACTTAACCTAGATTTTTACTTTAGCGATATTGAGTACATAATTTAATTTTGGTTATATTAATATTTTTAGTACTAAAATCCCGTTTTTGTGTTAAATTCAAGTGCTTTTAACTCTTCAAATTTTTAAGTTGGTACTAAAATTCAGTTGTTTAACTTAAACGAAATAATAATTGTATTGAAATCAAGAAACTATGATTTTGTGCTTTAAATGCTTTTAAGTTTTAAATTTTGGCCAGAATTAAACAACTAAAATGTTGTAACTTCTTTAAGAAGGCTTCTAAAACATTTTTTGTTCCATACAGAACTCCGCAATAAAAAGTTTGAAAATAATTTCCTAATGTGGATGGTACTTAGGTTGATTAAAATAAAAAGACGTAAAATAGTTAATTAATTTTAATTAAAATAATATATGTACATACATATTACATACATACGTATGCATAAAGGAATATATACGTCTTTTTTTGCTTATGACTGATTTCTAATAGTCCTGGGCATTTTGACCATAAAACTAAATCTATTCTAGGAAAACACGATTTTTTAAGTAATTGGTTTCAGTAGATTTTTGACAAACATTTAATGACACCATTTGACAGATGTCACTCCAGCATATGGATTATGTTAAGAAATTAGCAATTCAATACATGTAGCTGCTTTTCAAATACCCTATACAAGCAAAAATTGGCAGTGACACATTTCTATTGTTTGACATTTAAAGAATTAACAATATAAAAAATGAAACGAAAAAAATTAAAAAAATCACAGTAAAATGACACAAAAAAAAAGAAACCGGATATTACAGAAAGAAATAATGGTAATAAAAAATGCTCACATTTCAAAAAGACAACAGTTTCAAATGAAAAATAAACACATCATACTCTAAAGTACTATAAAATGGAATATATTATATACAGATACAAATGAAAATGTACTTACATATGTACATACATACATGCATACATATATACAAATACCATAAAATTACATTTACGCATTTATACACTTAAAGAAAAAGGGATTTTTATTTATTTTCGCAGCTAAAAAAAATTGCTTTTATGTATGAAATGTGAAATAAGTTTTAAACAAACTATTTTATGCAAAATAAGGAGGGGCATTATCCAAATTGAAAAGTATTTGTTTAAAAATAAGGCCTTTTTAGAACTAAGTTGAGTGCTATATATACAGTACCATGCAATTTAACAGGAGTGCACTTTAAATTATTTTTTTAATGATGTTTAAAGCAATGAAAAAATAAAAAAATGTTTTTTATTTAACAATTTAACTAAAGGACTTAACTTCAACCACTAACCAATGTCTTTTCGGAAGTAGATCTTTGAAACCTGACAAACTTATTTGCTTGGACATTAATTGAAGTTCTGTTTTCAGCTGTCGGTTCTAGCTATCACAATGAACAAACTCCAAATAGTTTCTATAGACTTAATAAAGCTCCTGGTAAATGTTCAAATTGGAATAAAGTCTACCCTTAATTAGTTAAATATTAAAACATGTCCGGTAGATTAATGGTCCTAGCTCCCAGATAAATTTCACTTCCGCATAAATAGTTAAAAATTTATTCAAACTATAAATCACTTGAATCTAAGGGGAATTGCAAAATTTATCGCAAACAATTGATTATTTGTTTATATGTGGGAAAGAGTATTTTATGGTCAACTGCCACGCTGTTGATATTTCCTTTATTTGAGAGAGAACTTTTTTTTAAATTTTTTTTTATATGAATTAATGCCGAGTCTGCAAACGGCGTTGTTCGATATATCGAGTTTATTTGGTGTCTTAATTTTTAGTTGGCGACATGAAAATTTTCTTGGCTATTTTTAAGGCTAAAGCTTTTCATTTTTTAATTAAAATTATCGATTTAGTAACAATTTCCATTTATTTAAATATGAATTGTAGGAAAGTTAATAATTGCATTGATATGGCAGGGTACACAAGTTTTGTTTTAAATGCGTTGTATCAGTCTTTTTTTTCAACAGTTTTGAAGAAACTATCGCAAGAAATAAATATGTCAATTTCTTTAATTTTTTGCGAATTTAGAACATTTCTATTAGATGATTTTTTTTTTCTTTAAAAAAATATTTCTATAAATGAAAAAAATTTTTTGGCGATTAATATGACATTTATTTAGAGAACTAGTTACTGACAATCTTGCCTGCATTTAAACATTTTCTGAATGATTTTTTTATTTATTCTAACTCAAGTTTATTTCTAAATTTCTAATTTTTTGTTTATTATAATTTAAAGAATATTCTGAAAAAGTAAGTTTCCCCACACTAATCGAGTGGCATGCATTTTCGAAACCAGCTACGGTTTTATCATCAGCACTCTTTGATCGGTATTTTTTTAATGCTGTATGAAAACATCGTCTATTTAACTTTAACAGTTTATTAGGAAATATAATATGGTGACTGATAGTCGCCGATATTAATATTTTCTATCACTAGTTAAGTGAGAACGAAATTTACCACAACTATTTAAATATTTTTTTGTTTATCTTTTTCAACATTATTACATGTACATATCTGTCCATTTTCTTAATGGTAATATTAAAATACAGTCCTAAACATTTTTAATTAAATTAAGCTTTAACTTATGACAAATTTCTACGTAAAAACGCTTTTAATGTATTGTAAGAGTTTTTATTTACTTTACAAAACAATTGTGTCTAAAACAGTACAAGAACTTATTGCTTATGATTTAGCAAAAGAACAATTCACAAAGGCATTAGTTAATTATCGAATTATGAAAAAACCCGTGAAAATGCAACATATGGCCACAAATGAAATGTTAATATATTTTTTTTAAATAAAATTTCCAAAGCAGTTATTTTTACTTGTGTAGCTTTACTCCATCATTTCATTAATGTATGTGTGTATACAAATACATACACAATACCATATATATCATAATAGTATTTGTTGACTTTGAGTTATGCTTTAAACATGACAATGAAAGTAAAGCGTCCTTTTGGTTGTGATGGATACTTGGCACATTTAAACAAGAAACTCAAACAAAAAAAAAACACACTCACACATCTACATACACTCTTGCTTTTGAATGACTAAAATACAAATCCTAAATATACATTAACTTACTTTTACAAAGATAAATACAAACGCATTTGAAACAAATGTAAGAAAAATCCATCCCAACAGTTTTTATGGTGGCCATGTAACCATTTTTAATTTCATTTCAGTCAAGTCAGTTATCATCAGGTTATTTATATGTAATTTGGCATATAATAATAAGTTTAAGCTATTTCTCTTATGGATTTCTGTAACTTGTAAAATCGGTTAACTTCGCTTAAGGAGATAATAAGTGTTTATTACTTTATTCTTGTACAAATTTGTAGGGGTATTTGATAAATGTACAACGAGAATGATGTTTGTAGATATGTAAAAGTTTTTCTTTCTATATGTACGTGTGACTTTATTTACAATTAAAAATGTATGTATGTATATTTGTAAGTATCATATAATATTTACAAACATTTTATCACTTTAAAATTATTCTCTTTGTGACTCTATGCCAGCATGTAAGCGTATTTGCGTGGCATTGCTACAATTCTATTCATATTAAAAAGCCCATTTTGTTTTGAGTTTTGATAATTGTATTTAGACATTAAATAGTTTTCTTTATGGTAGCCTTAGATTTTCTAAGTAATTTAATACGAGTGCGTGTGTGCACATAGGTCCTTGTGAATGAAACAGCAGTCATTGAGGTTGAAACAAATAGAGGGGGACAGTGCTAAAGGTTTAGAAATTATCGCAATAACCTTTTTCATCTCTGCTAATATTAAATTGTCTAAAACATTAGTTTTTCATGTTAACTTTAATGGAATTTACGCAAAAATTCAACAACAATCGCACACATACATACATATTTAAAATGTTTCTAAATTATTCATAGAGGAAAATAGACAAAGAGAAAGAGAGAGAGAGAGAGTAGTCGCTTTACGCACATAGTAATTCTTTATTTTATAACATGCTGAGTAATAAAATTAAAAACCAATTTGCAACTCATTAAATTTTTAATCAAATAACAAATAAAACAAATTAATTTTCATGAACAATAAAAAGTATTCCCGTACACGCACACACATATGTACATGGACAGGTAAATAACGCGGGAATGTAATTGTCCTGGCCAAGTGCAAATGTTTGTAATTGTGTAAGTATATCTTTTGAAAAAACACAACCATAAAAAAGTTATTTAACGACACACGTAATGAACGCGCAAATCAACATTCATAATTGACTGGCATGAATGTTATTTGTTTGTTTATTTAATTACAATCTGTAACAGAGCCAGGGGGCAATGAAACTATGAGTAAGTTATTAAAAAAAAGAGAGTGAGAGAAAGAGAGAAGGTAGAAAACAAATCTGTAAAATAATTTAATATAAAATTTTTGTAGGGAAAATTAAGTTAAAGAAAAAAACTACTTTTATGTGCCAGTAACAGAATTTTGACATCAAAGACAAAGATTCTATGACTCCTTCTCAACTAAAAGCCACCAAACATTACAGCAAAGACCAAATATAAATGTAAGAAAAGCCTTCGTTCTTGACTTAGGCTAAAACTTATTTCTTAAATGTATTTAACATACGGACTGTGGCAACTTCTGTATATTATTGACCAGATAATCCGAAGAAACTTAGCTGAATCACTGACTGCATAACAAATCCTAGCCATTTATTAGTTCAAAGTCCGTCGCTAGCAAGAGCATTAACCAGTACTAATACTTTCTTCTACAGTAGTCTGTTGAAAGACAACAGGAGCCTTTAAATATATATTTTATTGACACAGTCTGTCC
Organism: Paykullia maculata; assembly: GCA_003055125.1. Taxonomy (NCBI): domain Eukaryota; kingdom Metazoa; phylum Arthropoda; class Insecta; order Diptera; family Rhinophoridae; genus Paykullia; species Paykullia maculata. The sequence goes on from NDXZ01034871.1 coordinate 8,360, forward strand.
ATAAGGTTGAGCATCAACTATCTAACCGACATTTTAATTCCATAGTTTAGGTTGCAATAACAGTCTTCACATGCTCCCCGAAAAAACTGAAAGCTATTGGCTCTCATAACACCAGACGGGACTCTAGTAAGCTGTCATTAATTTTCCAATTTTAGGTCTTGTATTCCGAATTACAATAAAAGCAAGATGGGTGGAACATCTTGGTAAAAAAGCCCTGTGGGAGGCGAAAGGGAGTTATAAGTCGACATTTCAACTAAATATTTAATTTAAATGCCAAACCTAAAGAAGAGCGGTCAATTTCTTGGATATTCTAATTTTGACGCGTTTAGGAGTGAAATGTGATGCATACAACACTAACTGGATTTTGTTATTATTGAAAAGCAATGCCATTTTAGCTATTTTCATGACAAATTTAGCAATTTAGTAACCTTTTCACTGTTTAAAAGTTACATTTACATTATTATTTATGACAAAGCTTTTGTTAAGATATGCCTTTTCAGCATAAGCGCGAGGCGAAATAGAACTTAACACTTGCTGCTCTTGTTTAGGTTTGACTGAAGGTTTTGGCATTGATACATCGTCACACAGCGACTTGGGATAACTTTTCAATACTGTAGCTTTGGCTGATTTGTTTATGAAACACCTTCTGTAGGGTGTTTAACACATAAGCATTAGCTGACTGTTCCATATCACGGCTACGACAGACAGACACACTCAAATAACATAAAGTAAACTAATTGCATTAGTTGCTATTAAATGAATGAATTATTATTATTATTATAAATTATTCATACTATATCCTAATAATATACGAATGATTTTGATAAACGAATGCACCAATCGAAAAAAATCGAGAAAACCCTATTAAAACTTAAACAAATAATAAAAGATTCAATATTCAGACTTACAAAATTTTAAATATGTATCCTTTGCCTGTTACATAGTACTTGCAAAACGTCGTAGTTCAACCACAACATTTTCTTTATTGCATATGGTGCAAATTACTTGTTCTCAAAAGTGCAAAAAATTTTAGTTTGCGATAATCGACAACATTAACAAGTATAATTTTTTATAATAAAATATGTATAAAATATTTAACTGTTATTTCTTTGCAAAAACAAACACAAAATATTCACACGTACTTTAACTTAAACACACTTGCGTACATGTCGATACAAAAGTTAAAATGTAATGTTATGTTATTTACATGCAAACATACATATATACATACATGTATACTATAGTGTGTAATAAAATAAAATATAAATCTTTTGCGGATTAGTTTTCTATTCTCTAAATCTCATTGAACATTTAAAGGGATTTTAAACAATTTAAATTAATTCCATTTGTTATGTTAACACTTGAAGCTTAAAAACAAATGAACGAATGCTGTGAAAAGAGAGAGAGAGAGAGAGATGGAGAGATAGAGTTAAAAAGAATGAGCATTAAACAGTACGAGGGCAATATTTTATCTAATAAACTTTGAGCTACTTGGTAATACATGATATACATAAGTAAAATGCCATAAAACAAAACATGCACATATTTTAACATGATTACAAGCATACACTAAAATTCCCAAACAGACGCAATCAGACATATTTGTACATACATAAGTGAAAATACAAATAAAAATTGTGTTAAAATTTGTATACATAAAAAAAACAAATTTTACAATTACTTAAACATTTATTACAAAACATCAACAAAATGCTGTTACTACAATCGTTAAAATATTTAAACAAACAACAGTGGCAACATCAATATCAACAACAACAACAAATGTGAGAATCATGAAATAAATAACCAGGTTCTAAGGGATGCCAAAAGAAGAGTACAAATCCTCAAAATTTTTGTTATTTTTCGGGTTTAAATTTTATTTTAATTTACATATAAAAGCAGAAAAAATCCAAATCCTGAATACTGCAAAATCTAATCCTGCTTGGCATCCCTATTGGGTACTTTACACGTTTTAAAAACACACGCACACATTTAACAAAATTATTATTAATACAAATTTGTAAACTTGTGTACATACATATGTATGTACTTGCAATTAACACATGTATTCTATATATATATGTATGTATGTACATATGTATGGATTTGTATGCATGAGTGTTACGTGCCAGTTTGTACACTAAAGTGGATTATTATTTTACACTTGTATATACCCCTTTATCCTTTCAATCATTTTATAGTCTTACAACCTCCAGCCAACCATTAGTTTTCTTTTTGCACTGATTTATATTTTGCGATTAATTTTGTCACGTTCATTTGCCATTAAACATGTTTCAATTAAATTTTTATTGATTTTCTTAATTAAAAAAATTTTATTCTTCTAGTAGTTGTATAAAATATTATTAAACACATTTTTGTCAGTAGCTCCTCATTAGTTTTTCATTCACTTTATTAGAGCACAAGACTTTAACACATAGTAATTAAAATTATATATTATTATTTGTGTTTATTTTATTAACTAAAGGGGACTTGTGTTGCATAAGCTCGTAACTAGTCTAACAAGTTTTCAATAAAGTTACAATTAAACACTTTATGTTAAGTGTATTATAAGTGGAAGGCAATTACAGTACCATGTAATTGAATAGCAGTGACAATATTTCTAAATTACAATTTTATAATTAAAAATATCTACTAAAATGTTATTGAAATTTGTTTTAAAGATTTATTTGTTTATTTGTTATGCATAAAATTACATAAATAAGTGACATGTATAAATGAAAAACAATTAAAAACATCATTAAGGAATTGATAAAAGAAATCTATTTGGCAAGCAGCATGGATAAATCGCAATCCATTTAGCAGAATAGTCTATAGTTTTTCAAAATCCGGATTACCGATTGAAGATCATGCGATAAATATTAAAAGTAGAAAATTTGAAAGTTTTAACTTGCGTTACGTTGGTAAATAGTGGAAAAATATAGCAAATAGTACTGAAATATTAGCAATACGCTGTGGAAAATTCTTAAAAAGGCAAGCAAAATAGCTTAAAATGATTTATTTTGGTATTTACGTGTCATGTTTTACCCGCACAGCACAAACGTGTTTACAATACGAACGAATAAATATTGATCATGTAGCATACGCGCGCGATCCTTTAAACTATTAAAATATATTACGATCCAAATAGCAGAATATCTATTGCAAGTGCAGCAGTGCCCTAAGGGCTTTACAAATAATTATTGGTGGTCGTAGTTAAGTGTTTTATTTTGTTTAATGAAAGTTAATTTATTTATGAAATATGTACTTAAATTTTATTTAAAGAAGTCCCAAAAGAAAGTTAAAGCTGCGGCGTCAACATTCTTTGGGTCATTGGCGTTTGTAGTTCTTATTAGTAAAAATTTGATTATGTGCATATAAATAAAGGAGTTTTGATTAATATGTAATGGCTACGACTAAAAATATATATATATATATAAATCGTTACAACCGAAATCTATTTTCTATTTTCTATTTTAATGTATATCAGCAAACACATATCTTTAGTACTAGTTCCGTAATAGCTCATTTCTCATACTCTTTCATTTTAATTTACCTCAACTCTAAACAGACGTAAATTTTGTGGTGGTCATAAAACGATTTCGTTTATAATAGCAGTTAATAAAGCCATTAGTAAATCAAAAAAGGAAAATATGTATTTTTCTAAGCGCTGCAAAGTTACACAAAAAGTATTTTAAAATTGTTGTACATCAAAACGAATGAGTGATTTCAAGCACAACAAAAAACAGAATAGACGAATATTACGTCATAGAGAGTACATATGTATGTACGTAAATGTATTCTATTTATAAAAAAAAACAAATCAAAAATATCCAATTAATGATTTTATTGCATATACATGAAAGATATGTTCAAACTTTTTATTTAATATAATTTATTTTCATTTTTATATTCTTATTTCTATTTAACATTGGTATTTTATTTATTCACATTCCACCTTATACTCAGTATATACGTAAAACTCGAATTACTTGTAAAAACTTACATAATTGCTGAAAATTAATATTGTTTAAAATATAGTAATTAACCAACGGTTATGATAACTAAAATTGCACTCTACAACAAGTAGTTTCTTTATACAGAATGTGCTTAAGTAAAGGCGAATAAATAAATGTACTTGTGCATTGCTATCGTTACTGCACAAGTCTTACTAAATGTTTATGCGTGTAAACCCAATACCTTAACATATTCTAATTACAATGGGGAATAAAAACAATACAATAAACACTAAACGAGTATTAAGTCCCTGCGGTTTTAGTTTAATCACTTTCTGTTCGTGTGCTACAACAACACGTGTGACAAATTATTTTATGTTAAATTAACTTGTTATAACTTTTTTTTCGCCACCGATGAGGTGGTTCCTTGGTTTTGCCAGTATTTTACACTTCTAGGTCATTTTCATTTGTGTTGGTTGCTTTGGCTTTATTATTTTATTTTAAATAATAATTATACAATATTAAATGATTATGGTTTCTATTACCAAAAACTACCACATTTTAGTAACTTAAATTTTTTGTAACACACCGCAACTAAACACAAATAAAGCGTTAAATAAAGGACTTCTGTGCAAATAAACACAAAATACCAATCAGCTGACCACCACTCTGCTTTTATGTGTGTTAATATAAAACACATGCACATAAATATGTACAGTTGTATGTATGTATAATATTTTTATAAACTGTATGTTGTTAAATATTTTACATTTTTTCATTTGGCTGATTGGTTGGTCTGTCCGCCCTTGGGTTATTTGTATAAAATGCAAATAATTAACTTGTAAACGCCACAGCACATGCAAAAATTTACACGCACTCAACAATTCCGCATACAGTTACATAAAATTATTTTCTCTTCCTGCCTCTCCTTCCAACAACCACTTTCTACTGGGCATTTGTTGGATGATGATGTTGTAAACTACAAACACACATGCACAGTGGTGTTTTTACTTTTAACAAATCGTAATTTGTCACGAACGAAACATTAAATTAACCCGCAACATAAATCTTAAGATGTTTAGTTAGAATAAAAGTGAAACAAAAAGTTTAAGAAAAATTATAGAAATTTGTTAATACGAGTTTGTTAAGTTTTATGTTTCAAAAATTGTAATTTGTTATGGGAGTTTATAATTTGTTATTTTTGTATTTGAGAAACTAAGTCAAATGACTTTTTTAACTAAACTAATTTTTTTAGATGTAATAGATGTTACTTTCTTTAATAATAAAAGCCACTTTTAGTCAAAGTTGGTTTAATTAAATTTAATTCACACCTAAAATAGCACACGAAAGCACTACTGCAGGACATTGAGTAACTGTTTTGCTAACTTTATGATGAGAACCGAACACACAAATGCAATAAAAAAATAGAGCTTAAGGAGCACGATTTTATTACATATTTAAGGCGCTAAAATAAGCACTTTAAAAGAAGTGCACCAAAGTCAGGCAAATGTCATGCCATTCATAAGCAGGTCTGTTAACTAATACGACCTTGACATTCCCTTGCAAATCTGCTTCCGGTAAAGTAGTAATTCTTCCTGGGTTACATTTTTGTCTGTTATCTACCATAACTGGGGGGCATGAAATTCCACGCATTGTTGATATGTGTCCCGAAGTATTGAGATCTGTCATGCCTCATGTTGAACAGGACAAAATTGTTGATTCACCAGGGTCTATTTTTGCCAAGGATTTGCTGTAGTCTGATTGTTAATAAGGTCCCTTCAGAGTATACGTGGTGGCAGTGGTTGGTATCAAAATTTTAGGAATTTTTCCTTGTCGACGGAATGCAAGCAATAAATGTTGACCTGGTTGACCTGGTTGTTGGGCGTGGTTGACCTACAACTGGTGTGTTGGTACCGGTTAATACTAATGAAGAACTTTGACCAGGCAAATTCTTCTCAAGATATGTTGTATAGTCAGCAGTATTGGATTAGATCCGTGTTATATTGAACAAGAAAATTGACAACTGTATTATTATTGCAAGACATACGGAGACAGTAGTTGGACGCAAAGTCTTTGGTATATTATTTTGAACTTAACTTCGTTTTCAATCGTTTACACCACAATACAAACAGAAATCGTCTTTATTAGTTGCAAATCTTATAAATGAATAATCGCTTTGTTTTCACCAAATTTTCTTCATTTATTTAACAAGTGAACGAATATAAATAATGAAAAACTTATATGTGTTTCTTTGTATATTTGTAAGGGGATGAGTTTGCATAAATAAATAATGAAATTTGTGTTTCTGCTACCCAGGTGTAAGGCGCTAAGAGGTAAAAGATTTTAACGCTAACTTTTGAGATGAGAACAAGCAAGCAGAAATGGATCAAAAAGTATTTATGTAGTAGTTGGGCTTTTATTTTAGTTTTTCGAACCATTAGTTTGCAATTTCTTTCTTCTCATCAACAGTTTTTTTT
>NDXZ01034894.1:4899-15199 GCA_003055125.1 Paykullia maculata
TTTTTTTTTTGTTTAATAATGCCTATTGTAAGTATGTTTGTTATTATGTAGTAATTAATGACACTTACGGTGAAGTGAGGTTTATTTTAAATAAATTTAAAACAATAATAAAAATGATGCTAAATATTTAATGAAAAAATAAAATACAATGTATGTAATAAAATTAAAATAAAATACTTTTAAGGTTACGATATTTTTGTAAAATAAGAAAATTGCAAGGCTTTAGGATTTGCTTTTTCTTTTTGTTTGATAAAACAAATTTAATTATACTGTGTATAATTTAAATTTGAATTTATAACAGCATAAATGTTTGTAAATGTTATTTATTTTTCTTTTCAAATTGTTTTCGACTATTTTATTAGATATTAGATACTTTTGTTATTGTTACTATTGCGCTCTTTTTGTTTTTGTTTTTTTGTTGTAAAGTCTATTGCAAGTTGCTATTTTTGGTTTGTTAAGTTCAGTTCAGTTCAGTTTGTTAATTGTTACTTTGATTATTTTCAGTTGCGTTTTTAAGGTACTTTTGTAATGTTGCTGTAAGTGTTTGTTTGTATTTATGTTTATATCTTTTAAAAAAGTTAAATTATTGCATTTGATTTTTTTAAATATTTTTTTGTTAATTTTTTTTAAAATAAAGGTTATTAAAAGAAATTATACTCGTAAGCAATCCAAAAACGTTCAAAGTTTGTTTTTTGTTAATTTAATTAAGTTTATTTGCTTTTTACTTGTATTCAGTGTATTTTTGTTTGTTTTTTCTTTCTCTCGTAAGGCTTTTTTATTTTATTTTTCATGTGTTTTTTTTTGTTTTTTTTTTTGGTTTTTACCTTTACTTGAATATGTAAATTCATTATTTTTTGTTTGCTTAGAAAAAAGAAGTTCGCTTAAATATCTTTTTGCATTTGTTTTACATTTTCTTAATTTGTATAAAAAAAATACAAAAGTTATTTTTTATTTGTATTAAAAAAAAAAATATAGCACCCTGAAAACGATTTTTCAGTCGGATTCACTTATTTTTTTCGTATTTATTTTGTTACTTGTTGTTAGGTATTATGTAATTTCTTTGACTTTAATTCTCTTAACGATTTCATATTTTGTTTTAAAAATAATATTATTATTATTTAATTAGTTTGAAACAACAATAAACATAAAAATTTGCTTAGAAAAAAAAATTCTTTTTTACATAAACTAATAAAAAACTCTATTATTTAAAACAAAAAAGAAGTAAAATATTTAAAATTCTTTTAGGCTTTAGTTTAGAACATATTATCATTTTGGCGTTTTGCATGTTTGTTTGTTTGACGCCCTACAAACTTCAATTTAAAATTTGTTAGGTTAATTTTTTTAACCAAGCAACAGCAGTTGCAACAGTAGTTTTGTGGTTTTCCTAAGAAATTAGGTTTAGCTTTCTACCACCATTTATTTTTAACAGAGTGCAATTAGTTTTCTTTTAATGAGGCGGCGGCATTTTCTTGAGTTTTATCATCATTTTGTTTTGAGGATGTTACAATTTCTTTAGGTATTTCCTTAATAACAGCAGTTGACTTTAAATATTCCTCCACATCTTTAGCTTCGTTATCATTATCTTTAGGTTTCTTAGTGGGCGTTTTTGTGAAATCCAAGGGCTTCTCATCGTAGGGCTCTACGATTTTGTCCTTCTTTTGTGATAAAATTGTTTTCTTGCTAGAAGTACTGTTAATGGAAGTTTCCGATTCTTCTTCCTTCTTTGATTCACACATATCGGAAGCATTAATATCCGCAGATGTATCCATGGATGTTTCGGTTTCGGTACTTTCTGAAACTTCCATTTCATGTTTGGTCAACTTCTGAGGGGTCGACGTTACTTCAGGGCCCTTGTTTAATGGAAGATTGAAAGAAACCTCTGAACTTAAATTATCTGATGATGTAGTTAAATTAGCTGCCGTTGTTGTGACAGTGGACGATAACGATGTGTATGTCGGTATTGCTAAGGCTGTGCTCATTGTATTTGTATTCGTAGCAGTTGTGTTTGTGTTATTAGTTGTTGTTGTCGCTTCCCTTCGCTGCATACATTTTTCTAATGCCACTTTCAAAGATTTTCGTTTACGTTGTTTAGCCTCTTCCTTTTGTGCACTCATAACTACTGATGCTGCCGCTGTTGCGGCCGCATCCTATTGTGAATGATTTGCAGCCGCTGCTGCGGCGGCAGCTACCGATGCTGGTGCAATGGTGGCGCCAGCACTTAAGCCGATCTCTTGCTTATGCTCACGAGCAATGTGGCGGCGCACAGTGTTGTTACGGGTAAAGGTGCGCGAACAGAAGGGACAAGGAACTCGTATGCCTTGATGGCGTTGTCGTATATGGGCTCTTAAATTTGTTTCATAACCATACAAACGATCGCAATACAAGCATTTTAGTTTTTTGCCTTTAAAAATTATGTAAAAAGAAAACCAATTTTGAAAAAACATACATATGTATTAAGCCAATTGTTTACAACATTTACAGAATAATCGCTTTATGCTATCAGTACTCACCATCTGCTGTATTCACCATGCCACTGTTTTTGTTATTTAATTTTGTGGCATTCCATACATTTAACATATCGGCGGGAGCGATTGAAGCCGCTAAGCTGCCGGGTAAAGTGCCATCAGCATTTTTAAGACTCTCTAACAAAGCGGTTGGTGTGGTGGGTGAGGTATTTGAGGTGGGTGGTGGTGGCGGAGAATAATTTGAATTTTCCAATTTCACTCGTAAATCTTCAGCACAGTTCTGAAATTAAATGCAAATTTTTGTATTTATTTGTATTTGAAATACCTACAGTTTAGACAAACAATAAAACACACTTCTCTTGACTCATCCAAATCTTCATGATCATCATTGTTACCCTCTTTTGTGCTGCAATTGTTACGCTCCGATTTTACCGATCTATCCAAATTGCTGGGCACATTGACATTGCCGCCCGTAGTGCTAGGACTGTGATTATCGAAACGGCTGTAAATATAATCGAAAATATTTATTTTACTTAAATTAAATTCTTTTATTTTCCTTCCAAATTTCAAAACAATTCACCTTGACTGCGGTGACGCTCGCTCCGAGTGCATAGTATCCGCCTCGGTCGGAGCTGTTGAAGATGCACTCGACGACGGCCTATGATAGGAAGGTTTACTTATGGGACTGGGACAATCTGAAGGATTTTTGGAGCCATCACGTAAGACACTGCCGCGAACTTCTTGTTCGGCGTAGGGACTACGAAGGGCACGCTTGCGCAGCGGCTCATAGGACATGGGACGGTGATACATGGGTGGCACATATGAAGGCATAGCTCCTAGCGTTGAGCTACTCGGGTGCATTAGGGAATCGCATTCCTGTTTCAAACTATTAGTAGAACCACCGAGATGGTGAGCGGCGCCAGCACCACTACCTAGACCAGCGGCGGAACCACTACCTATATTAATGTTATTGTTGCTACCCAAACCAACGGCGCCGGGAGGTCCTGTAATTATGCCACCAGTACTAGGACAGCGGTCTGGCAGACCAATACCACCACCACCACCCGGGGCATTTATTCCACCAGCCGGACTGTTCATATTTCCAGGGCCAAGACCAGTTGTACTTATGCTGTTGCGTATACTGCGACGAGCATTAGGTGAGTCTAAAGCCGACGTCTCTATGTGCTGCTGGGCCTGTTGGGCAGCCAAACGACCAGTTTCTGTTGATAAACCTTTTACCTGTTGGTACACATAATATTTTTAAATATATATTTTTTTAAAGCATAACCTATATGTTACTAACCTGCAAGTTTTCGGCAGATTTCAGAAAACTGTTGAGAGCCTCCTGTGAGACGTGCACTTCACCTTTGTACATAAATTCTAGTAAAGCGGCCATATTGTCGGACGATGTGGCCTCTAATATAACTACACATTGACCATTTGTGGGTGTGGTCTCGAAGAGATCGGCAAACTTTTTCGAACATGCCGCCAATATTAGTTTGTGAGCCTTAAAAACTGTACCTATAAAAATAAATAATAAATGAATTTAATTTAAAAACGATTTTAATTTATTTAATGCACAACTAATTAAATAAATTACCGAAGAGAGTGCTTATTTATATATGTATGTATGTATGTATGTATTTATGTATATCTGTAAAAGGCCCATTTAAATGATTAAGATTGATTTTATAAAACTATTTTTCTTTGTAAAAAAAGCTTTTATTTTTCTTCGGTTCTCCAATAAATAAAGAGCAAGTTGAAACAAGTTATTTCTTTAAATAATACAAAAAGTTGACAAAATAAGCAAAAAGTTTTTACGCCAAAAGCAGCTTTAAAGTGCTCCTTAAATTCTTTCAATTCAATTGTGTTATCTCAACTTTCGTTTAAGTAGATAATTTTTTTTGCTACAGAATTGTACAAACATACAAATGTATGTATGTATGCCATAGAAATATTTTTTAAAAACTTTAAAGAAAAATGTTACAACAAAAACTTTTACTTATTATTATTTTATTTTCAACAAAAATTACTCTTACAGCAGGATATTTTTATTTTATGTATGCATATATGTGTAAAAGTAATATTTATGTACTTGGACGCACACAGTTGCCAGCTGTTCAGTTTTCCCACATTCTTCCTAAAGATTTTTTATTTTACGAAAAACTGTTTTACAATAAGCTTTTATTTTTCTTAAAGTTAAGTTTTTTGACGAGAAATAATATCAAGTGTATAAGATTTGTAAATCTTAGTGTTTTTGAGAGTATTTGAATAAGATGTGTGTGTGTGCGTTGACAACTGTTGACCTGCCATTTCAAATTTTCTTAAGAAGAAAGTTTGAAGAGAAAAGAAAAAGCGTACAACAAGTGCTCCATAAATAAAATAAAGAAAAGTTGTGTAAGAAGAAAACATTTTTGTTAATAAATTATTCTACAAATTTATGTATATATGTACATATGTATGTATGTACGTATGTTAGCATGAATATTTTTTGTTTATTCATACGCTTCTCTTCTCTCTATCAATCTCTCACTCTTTCATCTTTCTCGCCTATTTTATTTTTATGGTTTACAAACATCAAAACTGTAATGTAAAAATTTAAGCAAAAACAATTAAGAGCGCTATATTTGGCTGTGCCAAATCTTACACAGAAAAAATATCGACAAATTGTTGGTTGAGTTTTAATTAAACTTTTAATTGTATCAACAAAAAAAAATCAAGAAAACAGTTTAATAGAGAGAAGTATATTATAATGAATAACTATAAGTCTTTTTGTTGATACAATTCAAAGTTTAATTAAAACTCAACCAACAATTTGTCGATATTTTTTCTGTGTATATACCCTTCACTGCGTGTATTTACGTATGTGTATATGTGAATATATCTTTGTTGATTCTGGGCCAATTAGTAGTTTTTTTTAAATTAACCAAAAAGGCATGTCTTACACATAAATATAATAACTTTTGTGTAAAAAAAATTTTTTTTGTGCTTATATCTCGAAATTTTTTTTCTTTTTTTGTGAAATTTTCTAAATGGCATGTCTTTGTTCACTCATTGTGTCAAGCTAAAATTTTTGTTTGACGTCTCTCTTTTTGAGAGAGACACATATTTTTTTCCGAACAACTCTCAGTTTGAATTGGTTTAATTTTAATTTTTGTCAAGACAAAACTGAACTGAGTTGCCACTAGCTTAAATTTTTTCATACGTTGAATAAGTTGAATTTAGTAGCCAAATCGGGTAGCAAAATATAAAATCAATTCAAATGTAATATGCCGTGTTTACGTATGTATGTATGAATTTCATGTGATAGCTTTGATTTTCCGGACAATTTTTCAAAATGAGTTAATCGTGCTGCAGAAAAATCTCAGTAAAAAAATGTTGTCCGTACGCAATTTTTGTCCGACACAAGTGGATGAATCCACCTTTACACACAAATATAATAATTTTTGTGTAAAAAAAATATAAAAAATTGGTAGTCGTCTTTTTTGGTTTATATCTCGGTAAGTTATTAGGCAGTTTTGCTGGTTTTCAGTAGCAAGCAGCTCGAGAGTATTTCTGATAATAACAGACAGACGGACATTTCAGAATATGTCGTCATCTAAAATGCAAAATAACGTAACATCACTTTTCATAAGTTTACAGGAGAAGCAAAAAACGAAATAAAATGGAAACTACTTAAGACATTTTAGTAGATATTTTTTGGTTATAACTTGATTATTTTCGATAGCAGAAATTTAAAATTTTGTACATATATGTAATTTAATTTACTGAATCGTACTGAATAAAAGAAGAAATTTTGGATTTTTTGATGATACGTTTTTTTGCATTTTAGATGACAATATATAATATGGGGTCGCAAATGAATATTGTAGAAATTACAAACGGAATGACAAACTTATACATATGTACATATATACCCTTGTCACCTGTGGTGAAGGGTATAAAAAATGGCTTTTAACGTTTTGAAAACTTTAAAAATAAAGACCCCAGTTTCTAATAAGTGTTAAGTTAAATTTTTTTTTCTTCAAATTTTTATAAATATACATACTCGTAAGCGTAAGAACATACATACATACATATATATTATGGCAATCAATGTTGGCCCATTTTTTCAACAACTTTACGTGCATTATCTTCAAATACATGTAAGTACTTAAGTATATGTATGTATGTGTGTAGTACAATACAATTTTTAATATGTAATTTTATGCCGGTAGATGGATTTTCTTTTGCAGCTTTCTCTACCTGTCACAGATGAATAAATATAGTGCCCACCCCATACAAATGACAAAGTATATAGAAAAGAAAAATAAATAAAATATCACCCTCCAGCTGCGCGTTTCCTTTTAGATGTTTTTTATGGACTTAAAGTTCAAAAGCAAAAACCATTCACAAGAAAATGTCGATAATTTTTCTTATAAAAAGTACCGTTAGCGCGCAGGTAGGGTTGGTTGGTGGGTGTGCTTTGATATATGAGTGTATTTAAGTATGTATTCCTGGAGCTCCTTTTAATGTCATTAAACGATTTGGCGCGTTTACGACGAATTTGTCTTCGTATTTTTCTCATTGTTGTTATTATGTACTTTAAATTCTTTGTATGTATGTACATACATATATATATATCTGAATATATTATATTGTGTTTTGGGGCGAATATTTGGTTGCTGTTTCAAGACCAAGGAAATTTCATTTGTTTGGCATATGCATGAAGTATATAATATAAAGGTTGGCCTTATTTTCTGTTGTTTTTATGTTTATTTTTATGTCTTGTATGTATATGTATGTACATACTGTATGTATGTATGTATAAATGTATTTATTATATGTCATGATTTTTTATGGGTTCAAGGTCTTTTTCTAAGGATAACTTTCAATTTTTCTTTTTTTTCTTATTATTGTTTTTGCATATATTTAACATATATATTTAATTTTACTTTATTGTCGTTATTCCTTATTTCATGTTAAGCATTAATTTGCTTTTTTTTTAAGGTTAAAATTTGTGTATTCATTGGTTTTTTAACCGGCGTCAAAATTATTTAACCAACATCAAAGTAAATAAATAACTTTGAATGTTTGAAAATGCAGATTTTAAGAAATTGTGATAACATATTTGAATAATTTAATAGTTAAAGGCAAGCATTTTTAGCATACAAATAATGATTGTTAATAATAAAGTAAAGTGCTATAACTATAGCAAAAACTAAAGTTCTATTTCAATAGCGATAACTGTAATTCCTCTTATCAGGAAAATTCAATATTTAATTACTAAAATTGTTTAATTGACTACAATCAATTAAACAATTCTTAATAACCAAAAAGCAATTTTTTTATTATTAAAAATCGATTACCCAAGTAATCGAGATAATTACAAAAATTCTGATAAATTTTTTAATTGAAAAACGTTAAAACATAATATTTTCTGTGTACCTAGTAATTTATTTTGTCTACATGTATGTAGGTATGTTTATTACAGATAGATAATTACAAAAATATGATTTTGTATCTGTTACTTTTATATTCTTTTACATAATGAAATTTCGACTTTAAACTAGGAGTAGTAAAAAAATTAAAAAATTGTTCATTAACATTTAGCATTGAACTCAAATATTATAATTCAATAACGAAAAACGCAATTGATTCATAAATCATATTCTTTACAAAATTTTCAAACTCGTTAGTGCCAACTGATAAGAGTTTAATGTATTTCATAACCACTGCACAAGAATAATCAAATTTAATAGAAATTGGAAAAAATTTTATATTATTAATTACTTTTCCTTTTTTGCTTTTTTAGAATGCAACATTTTCAAAGATTTTCTTACCACAGGTGGCAAGGGTATATAAAAGTTTGTCAATCCGTTTGTAAATTCTACAATATTCATTTGCGACCCCATAAAGTTTATATATTCTGAATCCTTATAGATAGGGAAGTCCAGGGATTCAGAATATATGTATATACTTTATAGGGTCGCAAATGATTAAACTTTGTTTTAAAATCAAGTTTTATTTATTTCTAGGGTGGTTTTGAGTAACCAGCTCTTAGTTATTTTTAGTAGCGAGCTGTCAAACTACATATCGCACACCCAGTTGAAACATAAAGAAAGACATAACTGTTTTTTAGCAACAGTTAACAACAGAAAAATACGCTGATATTTTTCTTATAGATAAACAAGTGTATTGTTTTTATTGAAAATTTTGAGTTGACTCACTTTTGAACTGGGTATTTACAAAAAATTTCTTTCTCAGTCGCTGGCTTTAAATGTCCAACAATGTCAAAGAATTTACGCATTTGGTTTTAGGTAACACAAAAAGCAAAGTAAGTGACAAATTATGTTCTACCTCGTTGTTATTATATTTTAAATAAAAACTGCGCTTTCGTTACGTAAATACATTAAATACCTATAACATTAATTATAAAAAGGGGATTCATGAATAAAAAATGGTTCCAAAGTATTTTGCCCTAGACTTGAGCACTAAAGTTTCTACAATGATTATTTAATGTTTTCAAACATTGTATGTATGTTATATTTTCAGTTGGATATCGTTACATAAACTAAGCCGGTTTCATCTGAAAATTGGGTCAAAATACGACTTCAAATATTTTAAGGTTTTATCGCAAGCTCATAAATAAATTGTAAGTTTTAAACTAGAAATATGTACATTCGCGGTTTAGAGTCACAATCACACACGCTCACGAAAACAGAAATCTAGTCATGAACAAAGAAGTATTAAATCTCTCACGATCAGTCAGGCTTACGAATAAAAACTTTAATACAAACACACGCTCGCTGGTTACAGTTTGCGCTTGCCGGAAAATTTATTTTTTAACTACAAAAAAGTAATTCTTCATTAATTTGGAAACTCTTTTATATGAAAATTAATTAAGATCCTCCGATATTCTTTTGATACATTCATGTGACAATGCATTTTGAAATTTCATAGTAGAATATAGGTACCTACCTATTTGTAGAACAGAACTAGTATAATTTTTTTTTTTTAATTATGTATTGTCTCATTTTTTCCTGTTCTTTTAACTAGGTCAATTTTAAAACGAGCTCTAAAAACAATATTTAAACATTCAGTTAAAAAAAAACAGCAAAACGTTAGACAAACTTATTACATACCTACATGGTATGTTAAATTTAATTTAATTATCTATAATTTATTACACTTCTAAGGCAAATCGATTTGATAGAGAAACCAACTTTTTAAAATTAGCACAAAAACATAAACTATAAACAATTTTAGTGATCGACAAAAGTACTTTAAAAAAATAAATTTTTCATCCCTGATATTTCCTGCCACTATCTCTTACTCTTATTACTGGAGAAACACGGGGTTTATAATACACGCGCAAAACCTCCTAAAATATTTCAACAAATTCATACTATCAGCCAAAAACAAAAGAAAAACGGCCGGTTAACAAAATAAACCAAAACAAAAACTACAATAACAATGTGGCAGTAAACATCATGTTAACAAAGGGTGTTTTTTTTTAGAGGCATAGAACTTTAAATTAACACAAAACACATAAGTATAACTAAATGGTGTTTATTGCCACCTTGGCTGGCCATCATATATTTGGCGAATGAGCTTAAAACGTCAAAAAAACGAAGCTCATTTTTAGTTGAGTGGATGAATACGTCAATAGGCAAAACTGCCGCATTTGGAGTAAAGATAATCTGCAAGCCATTACTGCAAAACCAACAGAAAAAGTAGCTGTTTGATGTTAATGATGACCGTTAATGGGCCATGCTCACTGAGGAGCTGTAGTTTCAAAAAGACGATGCAACAAGCTAAGTATATAGCATTGTCACAATCAGGGTTCAAAAGTT
>NDXZ01034897.1:0-10009 GCA_003055125.1 Paykullia maculata
GGGAAGCAAAAAAATGCGAGAAAAAAAAACCCTAGTTGTACTATTTGTTTGATTTATTTAAAAAATATTTGAGACCCCTTTTGTCTTTATCTAAAAAATTAAAAATTTTCCTGAAAAAAACGGCGTTTTTCGCAAAAAAAAAGGTAATTTTTGCTAAATAAGTCATCTGAACATGTTCAGATCGTATAGATATGTTCACAAAAGTTATTTTATTTGACTTTGGATACAGTTTTGTAGAAGATAGTATGGAAAAAAAGAAAGAGGCTTGCGAGCTTTGCTCAAAAAAAGTAAAAAATCCAATTTTTTTTGCATTTTCTTTAAAAAAATATATAAATAATATATATAATATATAAAATGTTCAAAGGGTTGTTCATTAGATACCTACTTACAACTTTGCTTAGGGCATTAAAACTCTATTACCAAGTCTGAATGAGTTATTGGCTTAAAGGTTATGGTACCATTTTTCGGCAAATTCACCAAATCTCCCAATATGTTGAGGCCCATAAAATCAAAACGCGAACTAATATTGCAAAACGAAGCTATGGTTTTACTCAGCTCAGGTAGTTCTATTGAGCCTATATAGCCAAGTCTGTGTACTTTGCAAAAAATTGTTTTTTGTCGCACAGTGTAATATGCGTTTCTTAAATGTATTTTTAATACAAAAAAAAAACCCAAAAAATGTTAAAATAAATTAAATTTTATCTTTTTAACCCATATTTTTACATAAGAAAGAGAACTATATTGTAAACTAAACAAAAAATGTTTACAAATTTTTTAAAACCAAAAATACAAATCTAAGGTGGTAAAATTTAACTCTAACTACCCGTGTACAAACTAAAACATCTCTTTTTTCCAAATCCTAACTTCTTCTCTTTCAATGAATGTTCCAAGTTTCAAATAAAACTGAATTGTAATTTAAAAGTTATATTTATTTAGATTTATTTTATTCGCTACTAAATACTTTGCATAACATTAATACTTATTCGCCCACCCTGTTACACATGCTTATACATATCCCTCATTTACTCAAACAACGTCATAGCTCAAAAAAACTAGTTTTGCAGAAAATGAGTTTAAAGTTTTCAATTTACATACAACTTTGTGGAAATATTAAAAAGTTTTCTTCTATAAAGAGGTGAGTTTACACGGCATTTGCATGAATTTTTTACACAATATAAAGCATGATATAGTGAACAATTCTGCATCATTAACAACAAAATTTAATTTTTGAGATTGTTTGAGATATGTAAATCGTTGTTAAGTTAAATTTCTTATTGTTGTATGCAAACCTTTTTTCAACCTTAAAAAATATTTTAAACCTACTTTAAAATGTTTATTTTTTTTTTTATGGAAAATTTGTGACAAATTCCCTCTTTTAAGAAACATTTGAAAAAAAAATCTCAAGTTTAAGATTCTTATAAAAATAGTTCAACTTAAATTTCATTTATTTATGTTTTCCTTCCCATTAAAATTTAAAAGCTTTTTGTAATTCAATAATGTCTTTGGTTTTTACCTTTAACCCCAATACTTGTCATGCTAATGCTAAAACGAATTCACATTGAAATAGGAAGCCACAACAGAAGAAGAGTGTTAATACATACATACATACATACTTACATACATATAGATTAAATAAAAACAATGTTTAATATTTCTCACCTCCATTTTAATGGATGCGATACTAAAAGTAACTGTTAAAGAGTCCAAACAACAAAACAAGGACACTTAAAAAATTGAACGTCAGCGAACAGTAAGAAGAAGAAGAAGAATATAAGAAAAGAAAAAAAATAAACAAAAACAAAAAAGTCTTAATTCATTAAATGTATTGTTGTTTGCAATTTTCCTTTAAGAAGAAGCCACAACAGATTGTGTGTAGAAAATGAAAAACAATTGAAAGGACTTGAAAAATAAAATGAAGTTAACAAATGTCAATGACAAAAGAGCAGCAGAACAGAATATTGGCAGATGATTTGATTTAAATATCATTATGTGTGTGTAAGTTTTGTGTCCAATTGAAAATGATGACTTTTGACAATGAATATGCTTTTGACAAGTTTCAGCAGTAAAATTTAATTAAAAAAAGGGATGGATAATTTAATAACAATTTAACTTTAATTGATAGAATAAGAATAATGGAAATAAATATTTTTTTTTATTAAAATAAATCTTACAAAAAGCTAATTTAAAAAATTTAACCCGTCTACTAAAAAATAACACTTGAAAAAAATATAAAATATAATATTCTCAGCTGAAATTTTAATGTAAAAACTATTAAATATTTGTTGTATACTATAGAAACAACTTACCCGTAATATATTTATATGTATTAAATACATTAATATTCATTGAGGTGTTCAAAGGATAGCCGTAGTCGTATGCAACTTTGCCCCAAGGCTTTGGATCGCTTTATAGCGTAGGTGACAAACGGCTACTACTATCCTTTAAACACTCATAGTGGTGTATGGTATATGTATTGAATACAATAAAATATATTACGTGTAAGTTGTTTATTTAATAGACGACAAATATTTAATAGTTGCTGCATAACAATTTCAGATCATAATAAATTTTCTAGTTTCACACTTTTTAAAGAGTGATTTTAAAGCAGTCCAGTTTTAGCTTTTAATTTGCTTTTTATTTTAATCGGGTAAACGTAGTGTTTGTGGCAATAGCGTCATAAATAAAAATTTTCAAATTATCATATCATTTAGCTTAAACTTACTTTTGTATATATGTTAAGGTACGGTCCTACTTGGCTAATATTAGTCAAACAATTTTGAGTGGCAAACTATGTAGCTCAAACCTAGTCTACCTTTGCTGACCTAATCGCAATGAAATTAGTTACTAATATTAAGAATAATTGCTTTTTTTGCTTCTGAACAATTTTTGAATGTTTGTAAGATTTCGTAAAAAATATTATTTGGGGTTTTTGCTTAAAAACACAACATTTTTGATATTTTTTAAGAATATGGTTTGCAAGTCTGCTAATGATTTGGCATTAAAAAAATATAAACATATTTTTTTAAAATAATTGTTGATTATTTATATACTTTAGGATGTACAATATTTTAGTTTTTCCATCCTGGCTGGGTCTTTCTACTCGTAAACATGCAACATAAAGCTGTCAATTTGAGAAACATTAATTTGTTAAGTTTAAGCCGCAAACTAAGTCTTTGAGCCGTACAATAGTGAATCCTTTAGTTAGCCAATCAATAACGTTACTCTTTTATATATAAAAAGAAAGTGGAAAGAATTTCTTTAATTTCTTTCTTCATTTTTAATGTCTACGTTTGCAAGGAAGTAACATAAGTGTTTCGATTACATTTTGACTTTAACAAAAAGTGCTTTTTTCAAACTCTTTGATAAGTTACGAATATTTAATTAAAAAAAAAACAAAAACAGTTTTAATTTAAAATATATTTTTAATTTCAATATTTCGCCACTCCGTTGTGTGGCATCGTCAGGATTTTAATAAAAACTATTTTATATAAAAACACAACTCAAGCTTAAATAATTTATTTGTAAAAATAATATAAAAAAAGGTAAAAAAAACTAGAATATTAAAAAAAAAACATTTTGTTGTGATTCGTATTGAAGGTTTGTACTCCCTTCCAAACATGCTTCATCGTAAGGGAAACATTTAAGCTGCTTTAATCTCAATTATGTAATAAAATTTGATAAAAAATTGTTATCTTACTTAAAAGAATCTCTAAAAGCGCTGATATGAGTCGCATTAAAATGTGCTTACGTTTGAAAATAAAAGTTTTTGCTGGATACTTTAAACGTTATTGAAAAAATATTCCCAAAAAGTTTTATTCTAAAATTAAACTTTTAACTCAAAACAAATTATTTTATTTATGACACAGGAAAATTTTGTTATTCCCCATATTTGCAGGAAAATGTTTGGTCAAAAATGTTTGTTAAGCAAAATGGTATTAAGGTATGATTTTTAATAGGAAATAAAACTGCCAACAACAGGATATACAAAAGAGATTGCTTTTTGTCTTAGTAAAAATACTTTTACACTTTCCCTTTTCACAACCGGCCTTTTTTCAATTTGTATTTGCAATTTTTTTTTTGGTAAATTAAAGTAAAGCTGTCAATCAAAGTTGATGACGTACTTCAAATACATACATACATATGTATGTATGTATGTAT
This sequence comes from Paykullia maculata, assembly GCA_003055125.1. Lineage (NCBI taxonomy): Eukaryota > Metazoa > Arthropoda > Insecta > Diptera > Rhinophoridae > Paykullia > Paykullia maculata. The sequence continues at coordinate 4,159 of NDXZ01034897.1, forward strand.
ATTACTTTTACACTTGAATTTGTGATGCTTCAACTGCCTTAACAAAAATCAATGATGAGTAAAGATATTGGCCCGTAATCATAGTCTCACATTAAAATAGGCTTTTTAAAGATAAAAGCCCGCCGTTATAATCCATTTCGTTTTTATAGGCAAAAATAAAAGTAAACTTTAAGCTTAACCCACTTTAAATGGGTGACACGTGTGACAAATGTTTCAAATACTCTTATACTAAACGAATGTATCTTATCTTTCACAGTTAAGTTCGATAAAATAAGATTAAACCAAAATTACACCCACAAAAACCAGCAAAAAAAATGTATCGAATAAATTAAAACGCCAAAAACCAAATTTCTACCCCCAAACAAAATGTGAAAGTGTTTTGACAGTTGAATGAAGAATAAAGTTAAAGAATTTTGGGACAACCAAAAATTCACTTGATTTAGGAAACATACACAAAAATTAAAGTCATTAATTGAAAGACACTCAATTAATTTGTATTATTTTGTGTGTGTTTTTAATTCACCCAATAGTTGTGTTCATTAAATTAAAATTATTACTTATTTGCAATAACTTTTACCAGTTATGTGTACGTGAACACTTGAATTAACTTGTAACGAGTGAGTGAAAAACCAGAACTATATTTGCTAGTGTCAAATCTTATATACCCTTCATCATGTGTGGTTATGTAATAAGAAGTGTATGTATGTATGTATGTTTGTATGGATATGTGTATTTAAACTTTAAAGTCATAGATAACTTATTTTTTTATGATATAATTTTTTGTCCACATAGGTTTTTTGCCTATATCTTTGCGGATTTTGGGCCAAATACCCCGGTTTTTTCAAATATGTCTGTTGTTTATCTTAAAGCTTCAAAACAATATTTTTTTTGTGTAAAAAAAGATGTGGTCGTCTTTTTTGCTTATATCTCAGCCAGTTATTTATAGATATCACCAGTTTTCAATATCGGTTTTCTCGGGCATATTTCGAAAAGTTTGATACGAAAATTTGATTTCAACCAACACACGGACTTTCTTATCTACATATAAGGATCCAGAATATATATACTTTATAGCGGCGCAAAAAAATATTGTAGAAATTACAAACGGAATAACAAACCTATATTTACCCTTGCCACATGTGCGAAGGGTATAAGAACAGAGCATAACAATTTTAAAGACAAAATACTTTTTTTAACTAAAAAAAAAAAAAACGTCGAAAATAGAAAAATTCATAATTATTTTTAAACGAGCAGATTGAGCAAAACATTATTTAATAATTTGCAATTGTGCACAGTGGGACAAGTAGCAAAAATATAGACAAACAGTTTCATACCTAAACTACTTATTGTTGTTGTGAAATGTGAAACATTAGAGAAGAAGTAATCCTTTAAACATAGACGACTGCGGTTACACAGCTACATGACTACATATGCCGTTGGCTACAATCGTCGACGTTTTTTCAATTATTTGATGATATTTTCTGTTAAATATAATAAATTTCTTTACAAAGTCACTTATGATACGAGAAAATGGCCTAAGATGGCAGCAGTAGCAACGCTGGTCGTGTAGCCGCGTAGCTATGATTGCGTCAAAACAGTTGTCTTTATATTTTTAAACGTGTGTTCTTCAACTTTAACATAATGTGGTCGGTAGCCTGCTGTCGACCATGTGTTTACAGCATAAACTTGGCATACGAAAAGAAAATTGCACAATGTAAGCAGCTGCTATTTTTTTTTTATTGATTTAGGGATTGCGCAAAAACGCTAAGATATTGCGTATTTGCACTATCAATTGTAACAATCACTTTATTTAACGCTTTTCTATGGAACTTTCAATATACATATGTACATACATACATACATGTATGTATGTTATTGTTTCGTGTAGTTACTTTGTTCTATTTTAATCTTAAATTGAAAATCACACCATTAGTAGAAAGAGGGCTGGTATTCTGAAAGTCTTTGTACAGGAATATTACTTAAAATATTTATTTGTGTTTTGTGCTATTGTGTTTGGTATTTCATACATATATTTTTGGAAACAAATGATAATATTTTATAATACTTCCTTTATATGAACATTTTTTGTTTGACAATAATTCAAAACACAACGTTTATTGAAATGAAAAATGGTTTAATAATTGTCTTAGCGCGCTATAGACAGGCCATTATTATTCGGTCATAGGGAAATTGTTACAACCAAAAATTAAGTCCCATATCTATTTTTTGTAAAGACTAAACCGACTTATAATCATTATCTGAGCCTTATAAGTGATGTCTATCCGTTTGTCACATTGTCGTTTGATATTTTATAACAAATGTAGAGGCCATAATTTGAAATATTGAAGCAATTGTTTCGAAACTTGTGATATATTTCATGTTATCTTACATTACTTTTAGGCAGATAATATTTTACAAATATGTATGTATGTATGTACATGCTATAGTAATTACATTTTTAGAAAGTGCGTAATATTAATTCAAGTGTTTCGTTTTATATAGATCAAATCTAATGCCTCATACTACCACTTTATTAACAATAAATTGTTTCTAACAAAATAATTACTTCAACGTCAAAACACGTTCGTCAAGTAAAATAGACACATATCTGCACAATTTTTTACTATATGTTCCCTAACTTCCAAAAGTGAGGGTAGAGGGTATATGTCTTTCAAATTGTGTAATACTAAAAAATATTCATCTAAGACCTAATAGGGTGTATGTTTTTTTTCTTGGTTTTGGTGACTTCCTAAATCTATTTAGTCATGACGGTCTTGTCTGTAGAAAAACTTTTCAAACATATAACTTTCTTTAAAAATATTGATTAAATTTATTCCTTTAAATTGTGGTATTTCCGTTCAATGTATTTTAGGGATTTTAGCTATAATTGATTTTACTAACTTCTGTTTTATCTATAATTATGATCAGGTTGTTGTGTACAATTTAATATTGTTTCCATGTACAAAAAAAAGTTGGTTGTTTAAAGAACCGCTCTATTTATAACGGAGTTCAATTCAACAGGGCAGTATTTGAGATTTGCCCTTGATTTGGGAATTAGTTTGGTTTTTTGGTGAAAGGATTTTTATATTTGTTGTCAATAAATTAATAAAATTACATATAATATACATATCATAAAAAATTGTACAGATTAAAAAATAATACCTTAATACTAAAGTCTATTTGCTTAAAACTCTTAGCTTGAACAGAAGCCAAAAAAAACTGTATTCTAGAAACTCATGTCACAAAGGATTTTAGACAAAAGAATTTTTAAATGTTTTTTTACGAACTTTAATTTGTGTTAAGACAATTATTTTTTTTTGCTTCGTTCTCACTCATTAATTGGTATGAAATATGAATATGTATAGGCGACAAGCAATCACCATACCCTATTTTCCTAATAAACTGTGAGTTAAATAGATGATATTTACATCCAACACTAACCACCGATCAAAGAGTGCTGTTGATGAAATCCGTAGCTGGTTTCGAAAATGCATTTCACTCGGCTAGTGTCGGCAAAAACATTCATCATAATAAAATATTAAATTTCTAAGAAACTTAAAATGAACTTGAGCCAGAATAGAACCAAAAATATTTTAGAAATTTTTTTTCTTGAATTTAGTCACTAAACGTTTAAGATTCGAGTGTGAAGGGCCCCGTGTCTGCTCTAAACTGAACGCAACGTGCCCAAGAACTCGGCTTTTGCCCTAACAAGCACACATTTTAATAATAAAATTTTATAATTTGGACGTGCTGCCTAATCATATAGCTCGACATTGTGATTTGGCATCACTGAATAATAAACAACAAATTAATATAATTAAATCCACCCGTCCTTATTGAAAAACGCTGTACTAAAGTTTATTAATTGTTAAATATTTAATAAATTTAAGTAGCATTTCCAAAATTGATTGATGATTTTCTGGGATTTTTCTTAAATTGTTTGGGGACAGCGAAAATGTTAGCCCTGGTTGTCAGCAATCAACAATAGAAGAAAGGGAAACTAGTAAATGTTGTTTGGAAAGGGGGGGGGTTTGAAATCCAATAAAAAGATTTATTTATATTGTGTTAATATTGAAGCCATCTATCTCACACATATGTAATATTGTTTGTTAAGGATTTTTGATTAAATAGAGTTTCTGTCGAATATCGTTTAAAAAATAAATGACAAATTACAAACATTTGAAAAGTTACAGTAACTTTATATTTTTAAATTGTTATAAATAGCTTATCGACTTAAGCCCAATACGGCATTATGTTTTATTACATTTGATTCAATTCATTTATCCTTTTTTATAAGTAAAAGTTATCACGACGTATCTTTTCTATTTTGACATTCACCCTATTTCAAAGTAAACAATTTCCTTAAGAAAGTGTTTGTGTATGTATGTGGTAGTTCAGTAATAGTTGTTATTGTTGTGTGGTGAAGGTTACATATTTTTAACTTTAACAATTGTTTGTTTGTTTCTTAAGGAAATATGATAGAGCGCAATTAAATATTTCTATATTATGTACATTGAAAACTATTGTTTTACTGTAACAAACATTTTTGGTAAATATTAAAATGCGATTCATTATACATATGTATTTTCAATTGATTTAAAAAGACCCTCAACCACTGGTGGTAAGGAATAAATATAAGTTTAATGTAAATTAATGTAAATTTAATAAATGTAAGTTTTTCAATCAGATTACAATATTTCTATCAATCAACTTTACCCAAGGAAATCGGTATTGAAAACTGACAATATCCATCAGTAACCGGCTGAGATATAAGCAAAAAAGAATATAGTATTTTGCAGCTTTTAAATAACCTTCAGAGATGTTTGTTATATTTGTGTGTAGGATATATCTTTTGGCAGATATGAAAAAATTAGCTAAGAATCGGCAAAGATATGGGCGAGAAACATACAAAATTATTTAAAACCATTATAATTATTTTACCATAATCTAGTAAATTTGTAATCCACCATTTACTGGAAAATATTGTTTATAGTCTTGACATTTGATTTTATAAAAGTGTTATTATAAAATTGATGCCAGTAAAACTGCATTTTGAGAACAATTTAAGTGTGTTAGTGAAAAAGTTAATTGCATTGAATTTTTCAAACTGTTACTTGCATGTGTAAACGCAATTTAAGTTGAATTTTCATAGAATGAAATAAGGCCAATGCAAATGTGTTAAAAAAGTATTCGCAATGAGCATTCACACACGAGAACATTATTTAGTTGAGCAAAATTAGGCTTATAGGCAAGAGAGGCGGAAAAGAGGCAAACAAATATTTTTTTTCTTCGCCTCTCTTGCCAATAAGCTAATTTTGTTCGACTAAATCTTGTTCTCGTGTGTGAATGCTCAATCATAAGTTCCGCTAGACTCGGCTGCGAAATATAATGCAAAAGAAATATTAAAAAATATTAAAAGAAATATTTAAAAGGCATAACCAAATTGACATTATAAAAGTGTCTTAAATTATATTAAAACCGATTAAATCTAAATTAGCAAACGAGGACATTATTGTGCACAATATTAATATTTAATTTTTTTCGTTTCATTTTTCATTTAAAATGGAATTTTATATGACGATTTTATTGGGATGATGTATAATCACTGTCACGCTATTTAGTTTATGTTAATGTATCTCTGAATCAATAGTGCGTGTTCATTGTAATAACAACGAATATACATAATTGCTTTATAACAATAAAATTTAAAGCCACATACATATGTACATATGTATGTATGTACATATGACTCTTAATTAATTTTACAAACCATTTTGCTATTGTACAAAGAGTTTTATAGTGGAATATGTAAAAGTAATTTATAGAAAAATTATATGTTTTTGTAATTGTG
>NDXZ01034899.1:0-18710 GCA_003055125.1 Paykullia maculata
TATTCAGTTATATACGGAATAAATAAAGAAATATTTAATCTTTTTGTAGTTTGACACAAAAAATAATTTAAGTTAAATGCTACTAAAGAAATTGGTTCATTTTCAATTCATTTTGTTTAAAAAGGCATTGATAGTCCATAAACACTTATTTTGTAAAAAGTTTTACATATCTTTAAACAAAATTGGCTTTTATGGATAAAAAAAGCAGTTAAGAGTTTTTCATTTACTTTGTATTAAATTTAAATTTAAATTTTTTATATTAAAAACTAAACACAAATTGCAATTGCCTCTAACTACTTTCAGTTAATTTCAAGAATCTCTACAAAATAAAATCATTTCATGCATGTTTTAATCATGAAATTAATTCAAATCATGCTAGTGTTTGATACAGCATAATTTCTTTTTTGGCGCTTTTGAGGGTTTTTGTTTTTATTCCGTTTTATTTTTTTGGGTTTTTCAATTTCCTTAATTTCACCCTTAATAACATGACAAATAAAGCCTTCAGGCATTGAAGTTAACAAATGCAAATATTGATAGATAAGAAGCTTCCTTTGGAAAATACAAAGTTCATAAACACAGACAAACACACACACACATATATTCATATAAACAATCTAATGCTTCTTGTGTTTCTCTTTAAGTTAATTCACTACAATCGAAAGTCTTAGTTGTATTTAACCAATTTGAAAAAGCATTCCTGAACATTTCAAATTGTTGTTAACAAGAAAATTATGAAGCTCCCTTTCACCCTAGACATTTGTGTTTTAAAAATACAAAAAGCAAAACAAAAACAACAACAACTATGGCATAGAATTAATAAAAAGGGAAAATTAGTTGCGTCGTTAAGAGGGTAAGAGAGCAACATCGGAAGCATGAGTAATTTCACAATATTCAAATAAAGACGTTTGTTTTGAATGAACTTTGCTTATGTGTGAGCGTGAGTGTGAATGCAGGTGTCCTACAAAAAGGGTAAAACAAAACTATTAAATAAAAATATGATTTTAACAATTGCTTTGCCATCTAAGGCAATAGAAAAAAAATTAAAAAAATAAAACTAAAATTCAAAAAATATAACACAACACAATAAATAGAATAAAAGGGGTATTCCATAATGCAGTTTTGCACGACCAGTAGAATTTTGTTGTTTAAAAAACGGTTGGAAAATAAAAAGTTTTTAAAGAAAAATGAAATTTTGTATATGTTTTTAAATCTTTTAAACGCTACGTCTTAATTATTTTCCGTCTACGCTACGTAATCATAATTGGTGTAGTTATATTATTGACTTTTTCAAAGTATAGACTCTCTTCGCTGTCAAATGTATGGCAGCACTATTACACAACTTTTTACAAATTGGATTTAACAAGGCAAATACATAAAGAACAATATCTCTCCCTCTCTATCTTGCTCTCTCTCTCTCTCTCACTCTTTTGATGTATGGAGTTTTAAATAATAATATAGTTTTAAATATAATATAAATAAGTTGAACAATTTTTTTTTTGGTTTAAAGTTCAACATTTCTTTAAACTTTAACTTTTAATGAATTGATGAGTTTCAGTTACCATATTTAATCAATCTTGACTTTTAACTTTTTATTATATTTCTCACTTCAAAACCCACTGCAAAGGTGTTGAGATGAGATTAATATTTAACATAAATAGAAAAAGTTCTCAAGATTTGTTATTCTTTAGATAGTAACCGATATTTGCTTGGCAGAAAGTATCTGCTGGCATTAAAATTGTGATTTGTCGATTTTAATCTAAAGTCATAAGAGACATTGGTGGAACTTGCTGCAATGTTTACTTCTTTAAAGGGTCGCACAAGATGACAACGCTTTAAAACCAACTTTAATTTTTAATCTTTCTCTCTTAATTTTTGACTTGAATACCCTATAACCTTTCCCTTTTGGCAAATATTATAGCAAAATACAATATTCTATTGTATCTGTCTAAATGCTTGTTTGTTTACGAATTGTTGTTGGATGCAATTTGCCAGCTTTTTTTTTTGCTTTTGCAGTAGTTATTGTTGTACTTTTCCATATCCTTTGATGTCCATGTTTTATTGTTGTTATTTTCTGTGCAGTTTATGTTTTCTACAGCCATTGTTTAAACATTAAAAAGAGAAAATAAATAAATAAAAAATACACGATGTTTGTTAAACACCAGCCAGAAAACAATTAGAATTAAATGCACTCCAGAGAATTGTTAGCAACTAACCTCCAGGGAATCGTAATGAATTTTTTGTTGGGTACAAGCGCATTTTGTTTTTGACCAGTGGATGTTGATGTAAAAAGAAGGATGTAAGTTTGTTTTCTATTTTTTTGGGGGAAAAAACGAAGTGAAAGTAGAAAATAAAAAAATAAAAATTTTAAGTTAAAATAATTTTGGAAAAGTTTTGCTAGTAAAAACGAGTAAGAATTTTATTTTGGATTATGCAACAAAACAGTAGACCATTAGCTCGGGGACCAAAACCATGCCGCCGCTGGTTTCTTTTTAAGTACCGCCAAAGCCATCTTTGCCATTTTAAATTGGCTTAAACAAAATCCATTTGAGTTGAGGCGACCAAAACAAGCCACAACATTTAAGAAACGTAGTACTTTTATGTATTAAAAAAGTTTTGATAATGAAAAATTGTGAAAAAAAACTTAGCCGCCGTTTTCATTGTGCGCCGCTGGACTAAAACTGGTCAGCCGCTGCTTTAGAAAGCTTATGAGTTATAATCGATATATAAAGAGTTTATCGTTAAATATAATTTATAAAAAAATTTGAAATAATATATTAAAAAACTCTTCTAGAGGGTGCTTTTTTTTAGGAGCACGAAGTCTTATGTTGAAATTAAACAGAAACAGAGGTTGCCTAAGATTTTTGCATACAAATTTGCTGCTTCTAAGTCGATTTTGCTATTTTTTGCTACGAAATTTCATTATTCAATGCTTAATATGTTGGGTAAATTTTATTAATTGAAAGTAATAAAATGAATTTCATTACCAGGTTAATTTCATATATTTCCGCTAACAATTTTAAATTATTTCATTAGAATAACAATTTTAGATTTCGTTCTATAACTGTTTATCTATTTAGTTGATTTAGATGATTTATAATACCAATCTACTTTTTTAAAGAATAAGTTGTCATAGAAAATTTGAGTTTAATTTGCATAATATTTTGGATGTGATAATGTTTCCCACAGACAAATACACAATGAGACAGCCAATCTGACAAAACAAAGTCAACCCAGAAAAGCACATGAAATAAAACTTAACATAAAATATTTGTGGGACTTAAAGAATTTTTGCTGGTTTTTTTATACATCGAATTAATAATATAAGTTCTCTGGCTGGCACTGTGTAAAACATATGAAAAAAGTTTGGCCATGTTATATGTCAAAAATAATTTCTAATGGAGAAATTCAGCCAAGTCTTTTTCTTGTTAAAAAAAAATCTGAAAATCTAAAAATGTTGAAATGTTTCTACACTTCTTCTCATTTAAATAAAAACTGTCCTTAAATGATACTCTTAATTAATGTCACTCTATAATATCCTGAAAAATTTTAATCCTTACGAAACATACAAACAAACAGGTTCATCTTATATGTTTTTTACCTTTTTTGTTTGATGGCAAAATAATACAGCGACTTACCATTAAAAGTAGTTAAAACGCAAAAGCATCGAGTTAAAATATTCCTCATCTCAAAAATAACCAGGATAACTAACAATTAAACTTTTGCTACTATAATCCCCATCATTTTTGTGCAAACTACACTTGTAAATTTACGCACATACACACTTACACTCTATACAGAAGAAAAACAAACAAACAAAAAAGGAAATTCCAAAAACATCAGTAAAAAAGAATTAAAGAAAACAAAGTAAGAAAAAAATCCTTATAAACCGTATGTAAATAATTGCAATGTCCTTTTAGAGTTTTGTTATTTTTGTTCTTTTAGATTTGTGACAGCTATGGAGGGGGATTCATAAAAACAGTAAATGTTTCGTTTTTTTTTCTTTTTCTTGGTAGAAATTTGGTTTTTTATGTTTATTGCTGCTGCACAAAAAAAATTATAGGCAGCCATAAGGCATTTATTCATTTACTGGCTCTGTATTACAGAGTGACAAGTCAGTCGTATGTGCATGTGTTTTGAAAGACACACAGAGAGAAAGAGCAAGACAGGAAAATAATGGAAGGATGCGGTCTTTTAAAAGTCAAATTGCATAAAACACCCAAAACCAAATAAGCCAAGCATAAGAATTTAGCCAGAGCCAAACAGCCAGCAGTATAGAGGAAGAGCAAGCATTAGAAAACCAAAATGTCTGCTGACTGCCTACATGCATATTTATACAAACAATCGAGAAATCGCTGTACGATAACCACATAAACACACACATATACACGGACACATACATAACGACATCAACATAAATACCTTTGCAAAAGGACATTTATAAAATGTCGGCTCATTTTTTTTAAACAGCCTGTGTGAGTTTGTATGTTTTCCTTTTTTTTATTTTTTCTTTGGTTTTTTGTTTAAAAGCAATTTGAATTTTGTTCTATTCACTGATTACCTCTCTCTTAGACACACCAATTCCTTTCTATTTCTTCTGTTTTTTTTTGTTATTTGAATCTTTTTGTTATTATTCGTAAAATATAAAATAAAATCATGAACAATTTTGCAAATGTTTTAATGTTTTTTTTTTTTAATCGGAAATAACAAAAATGAAAGGTCCATTTGTTAAGGATGTTAAACTAGATTTCAACAATTATGCTTAAGTTGCTTTGTTTTTCTGTTTGTTGTATTAAATGTTTCAAAAACAAACAGAGAAAACACAAAGAAAAATTTAAATGAAAAAAATTTATTAGAGATTTTTTTTTTAATAAAAAATTTCTTTAAAACCTTTAAAATACAAACATTTTATTAAAAAAAACTTTAATTTGCTTTAAATAGACATTTTTTTCAAAACTCCTCTAATCAGAAATTGTTTAAAAATGTTGCAATTATTAAAAAGAAAAGAACCCAGGTTTAAGTTTTCATATATGGACGAGTTGTTTTAATGTATCTTTTTTCTTCTCTTAACTTTGGTTAGTTAGTGTCCTTTTGCATTGTAATCCTTATGTAGACAAAATCAAATAGACTTGTGTGAATTTTTTCTGTAACCTTTATCTCTCTCTTTTTTAGTTAATATTTTTTTTTGCTATAATTATTCCGTAGCAAGGATAATTAAAAAAGTTATTGTGACCACCATTTGTTATTGTTGCTGTTGTCGTTGTTACTGCTGCTATCGTTATTGCTTTTGTGATTATTGTGGTTGGAGGTTCAGTTAAAGATTTTCTCTCTCTGCCACCATTGGAGAATGAAAATAATTGAGCATTAAAAAAATTTTTTTTTTAAATTGGAGAGGTATAATAATAATCAGCGACAATAATAAGTTGATATAAAAGTGTAAAGAAGAGATAAAAAAATAGGAATTTCTTTTAAGTTTGTGAACAAGTTTTCTGTTTGATTTTAAACAAAAAAGTTTGCAGACATTGTCTTATAAGATCGGTAAATGATAGCAGGGATAATGTATTGTTTTAGGTATTTTAAATCTTAAATTAAGTGTAACAAAACTAAAAGGTCCTTAAGAGTTTTGGCAGGAATAAATTCAACTATATAATATATTAAATCCAGATTAATGTTAAAATAAGACAAGCTGTGTGTAGGACTTTTATAAGTCTTTTAATTAAAAGGCGGCATGTAATTATATAATGGATATGACATTGGATAATTTTAAATTATGCGGGGGGCTAAGCATGGTGGTTAAATTTTTAAAAGGTCGAACACTCAATGACTTTGCCGCAGAAATACAGATAAATTCGATCTGAGCTTATTTACATAAAACTTTAGAAAATCACTAACAATAGGGCGCGTTTCATATTAGTGATGTCACCGATCTAAAATCTAAAAAAAACATAAATTTTCGGGAGATGGCATTGGTACCCTGGGGACCTCTTGTAAGGTGGTGTCTTCAAAGATAATGCAATTTCCTTATCATTAATGCTTTGCAAGGATGACGAAGAAGGTTATTTTTATAAGGGTGCCTTATGTTTTCTTGTGTTCTGGTGATGTTTGGCCACCAACTGATATCGTTGAATTCCTTCATAGTTGTCAACCTTTTTCCTCTTCACAGAGTCAATCGAAATCATCGGTGTTGGTCTATGGCTTACGTACCTTATAACATTCAGACTACGACTTGTCTAATTAAGGTCCTAAGTCTTGAGTCGGCCAATGTGAAACACTGTCTTACAACATTTACCTCCATTTCAGCCTTTTTCAGGACTATCCTACAAATATTGTCCTCCACCAACATTTTTATCTTGTTGAAAACAAATGTAATATTTTCATGTCTTGTTTATAACGCAGTCTTTCAAGTTCCAAGAGTACCTTGTGAGTCACTGCAAATTCATCTGACACTTTATTTTCAGCTTTGCTTACGTATTAATAACCTCATATTTGCCTTTATTTGTTTAAAGAGGCTTATTTATTTGTAATGTAATCTTTAAATACCCGTCTAGAGTTCAAGTTCATTTTCTGCTTGCACTTTAAAATCGACTTGATATTCAACTCGTTTGAGTTGAATTTTTCGTCTTCTCTGAGTCTAGTAAATTACGTGATCGTGCACCAGAAGAAGACATTTTTTTTGAAAATACCCTCTACACACACTATGTCCGCTGTCCTATACAATAAGCATCCGATGTAGTCTTATAACCAGTTCAATCGTACTCATACGAATAATCGGCAAAATACTTCTATGCCTTATATGAAGCTTAAAAATATGCTTTGCAACATACCATATGGTCAATCATAAGGCCATTATATTAGCGCTGCAGGTTAAGTTAAGCCTTGCACAGTTGTAGGCCATTGATGCGAAGCAAAATCTGCCAAGTTAGGATCTGTAAAAATTCGAGTTCCTGCTTACAACGATAATTTGATCTGTTTTAATACTGCCTTAATGGCTTAATACTGCCTGACTTTTGACACACTTACTACCAAAGCAACCTAAATGTAACAAAATGTCAACATTAACCCGCTTTTATTAAAAATAAAGAGCAACAACTTCAAACCTTTTCCTTAAACTCTATAAAAGTTTTATTTTTGTTGTAATTTTAATCTGTTAAATTAAATTATCTTCATATATTATTATTGTTCGATCATTGTTAAACCAATTATTAAACTTTAAATCCCTTGTTCAATTACGCTTTCCTTTTTTTTCTTTGAGCTGATGACTTTTGTTTCTGGGATAAATTTTATTTGCCCTTTTCTCGCAATACAGATTATTATCTATTATGTTGTATTGTTCTATGTCTACTACATACATGTTTATGCAATAATAAGCAATATTTATGTTATCTTTTTTCCCATTAAGATGGTCATTAAAGGCACCACCATCACAAAATTAAAGCCCAACAAAACAAAAGAACCTTTGAATGTGGCTTAAAAACCAAAAATACATATAAAATGAAAATCATAAAAATAAACCTCAAATACAATTGTATTTATGACAATGAGCTCCCAGCACAACTGTGTTGGCTTTATTTTTTTCGTAACAATAAAATTATGGAAAAATCGAGTAAATCAAATTATAATTGTTGCTGATAATGACGCCACAATAACAATAAAAAACATTTTGTAAAAAAAATTAAATAACATTTTCAACATAACAAAAGACGAATGTCTGGGTGATTTTTATTTGTATAAAACAGGAAATTTAAATAAAAACACCATTGAAAACTGTACAAATATACACGCACACACACACTCTCAGAATACAAAAAGCACTTCAGTTTTGTGTTCGAAATAAAAGAGGAAACAATGAAACTTTTTTGCTAACAAAACATACACAGACATAACTTTTAACATATGTATGTATGAATGGAAGGCCTGACAAAAAGGTTTTTTTTTTGTGAAGATGAGTAAAGCCTGGTGTTAAGTAAGTGTCTTAAAAAGGCTTAAAACAGGAAATGCGTTGTCTGTGTATGAAAAATTTGTTATTATTGTTGTCGGTTACGATACTGCTTATATTCTTACTGCTGTTATAGTGCTTTAAAAACAAACAGGATATGTTTACATTTGCCAAAAATTATTTTTGTTGACTTATACACGCACTCACACACACAAACACATACACAGATGTATAATAAAATTTAAAACAACATATTTTAAAGATATTATTTCGAAATAAAAATTTATTTAGCCTCAAGTGTTTTGTGTGGAATAAGGGAGAGACCAATATTAAAATATTTTCTACAGCAGACATCTAGAGGAAATAAATCATAAGATTTTTATTTCATTATTTATTTTGACGACATAAAGATTTGCTCTTGATAATGAAAAACATTTGAGGTAACTACAACTTAACTATTTTCAAAACATCACCTACTAAAAATGTTTTTAAAAACAATATTTAAAGGATATAAAAGCTCCTTTAAAAACTTTTTACGATTTTAGAAGAATAATGCAGTAATACAATATTTCCGTTGAAATAATTGAAAGATTTTCCATCGGAAGTTATAACAATATATGGAATTTTTGAAAAAATATCAACGATATAAAATCAGATCGCTACTAAATTTAAAGATACAGAAAGATTAACAACATTGCTTTATAAACAATTTTTATTAAATAATTTTGTAATATGGGAATGCACTGTGGTCACAAATCAATTTTTTTGGCAGAAATTAAAAAAAACAAATGCTAAGAAATTCTAAAAAAGTATATATTTTCTTAATGGCAACACTACAAGCAATCAAGAGAATAAAATAAAAAATATTAGGTGGCAACACTGGCAGTCTTTCAATCTTTCAAGGTTTAATGTTTTGCCACGTGTAATTGAATCGGGTTCAAAATAGTGTTACAATTATATTTAAAACAAAGTGTGGAAAAGAAAATAATAAAGAAACATATAATGGAAATTGAAGCCCAATGTAAATAGTTAAAACGCACTATTCCAATTTTTATTTATTGCGACCCTGACGTTATTCTTGACTGTTGTGATTATGTGGTTTTTAGTCAATATAACCTTTATGTTTTGCAGCCTAAAAGTAGTATTTGGGCACGAACTTGCATAAAGGTTCAAATGTGAATGTGTTTTTCAAAGTGTGTATTATATGTGGAAATTTAAATCTCGCCAGCATTTTTCAGCAAACTCCTTTTTAGCTCAATTTTCGATTAGCCGTAGCGAAATGCTTTTGTTTTGGCAAACAAACGGGCGCAAAGATGATGTAGTAACAGATTGGATACTTCAAAGAATTAATAAAAAAAAAAAAAAATTATTTTTATTATCTTTATATGCCATTATTTAAAATTGTGCAATAAATTTAAAGCTCTAACAAGAGTTATCGAATTTATGCCAAAAAAATTTTATTTGGGACCACTGTGGAATGGGAAGTGTCTACACTATAAATTGTTTAAAATAAGTTTTACAATGCAAGAATTTTGTAAAGAAAATAATATTATAAAATATATACAAATTTTTAATTTTTTCTTCTTCTTCAGAAAGCGACAAAATGATGATGTTAAATTTTTTACGATATAAATATTTTTTGCAATATCACAAGAATCATTTTAATTATTCATAGAAATCAATGAATAATAAAAATGATTCTTGTGATAGATTTTTTTTTTTCAAAAATAGAGTGTTTCTAAAAATTTTAAACGATATAAATATTTGTGTTTTTTTGTGAAACAAAGGTTAGTTAAAAAAAATAAAAAAAAAACTTTTACGATATTATAAATCAATCAAAATTTTAATCTAAAATAAAATTTTTATAAAGAAATTTTTTATAATAAAAGAGTTTCTATAGAACTTTATTTACGATATTAAAATTTTTTGTATATCTTTTGCATATACGAAAAATTTTTGTTGATTTATAATGATTAAATGTACATAAAATATTATCTATAGAAAAATAAAAGAATGTTTTCACGATATAAGAATTTAATATGTTTAACTTTTAGGATAATAAGATTTGGTATGGATTGGCTAAAGATATGAATAATTTCGGTATAATTTTCATATGTAACAAAACTTTTAAGTCGAATATCGTAAGAATATTTTACAAAATTTTTACGATATTAAAAACTTTGTTAAATTTTTAACGATATAAAAGTTTCTTTAGAAAAATTAAAGTTTTTACGATATGAGAATTTAATATGTTTAGCTTTTACGATATTAGGCATTCGTATGGATTTGCTTAGGATATAAATATTTTCTGTATAATTTTCGTTCGTTACAAAATTTTTCGGCAGTAAATTTTTAAATCTAATATCGTAAAATTATTTTTAACGATATTAGATTTAAATATAATATAATTTTAAATAAATTTTTAACGAAATAAAAAATTTCTATAATTAATTTTAAAAATAGTTTGTTTCACAAGGATTATGATAAAAAATATAAAAAAAGTTATAAATGATTTAAAAAACTTTTAACTGAAGGTATGCATTAACACTTTTGAGGATAGTGAAATAATCAAATATTTTTCTTCTATAACAAAATGTTTTCAAATATTTTTTATAAACTAGATATTCTTTAAAATAAACATAAATCAAATAAATGTTTGTGACTTATAATTTTTTTTAACTTCTTAATTAATATTTATTGTTTTTTTAAGCTTACTCCATAATTAAGTTGAAAATAACCCGATTTTATATATTGAAAATTTGTAATACATTTTCTTATCCAAAAGTTATTTATAACTTTAACATTCTTAATGAACTTGAGTTTATTATGGCAATTTTAAATTTTTTTTGTACATTTCTATATATTGTCTGTGGTTGTTTTATTGAATCACTTGAATACATCATGACGTATGATTGATATGCATTTCACACTGTCTACATATTACTCATACACTTAATATTGGAGGGTTTTTTTGGAAAATTTTGGATGGATCCTAAAATATATGCATATGTTTTTTAATTTATGTAAAACATTTTGACTTTACCTTTTCTTATTCTCTGTTGGTAATCTCTTCTTTTAAAAATACAATTTTTTGTTTCTTTTTATTTTATAATTTTTTTTTATAAGTTCATTAAGAATACTTAAGCGTTAATATTAGTAGCTGCATTATCAGCCAAAACAAGGGAGAGAAAAAGGTAAGTATGTGTGAATGTCTAAATCTGTGTTTATCTACCTTAATGACTTGTCATTGTATGCATAGCAATGTACGGCATTTCACTGCATCTCATTCACAACGTGACATTTTAGTTAATGCATGTTAAAGCCAAACATCAAAGCTAAACTGCTAAAAAACAAGAAACGAAATCAAAAACAACAAAAACATCAGATGCAGCTTTAGCAATAGCAAAAAAAATGTAGCAGCCCTTATACAATGAGGCGACAAGATTTTCGTAATGTTATTTTTGCATTAGGATTATCAAGCCAACATTAGACAAACACGAATACAAAAGATGGTAGATACTGCCACCACAGTTTGGATTGTTGTTTCCTAAAGCACGCTTCTTTCAAAACATAACATTAAAAAAGTAAAAGAAAAAATTTCAAGAAAAAAAAAAATTAAAAATATCAAGACATGATAATAAAGATACAAGTGTGAATGTTAGAGATTTTAAGTTAAGTACAGAATTATGGTTAAATGTTCTAAGAATAACATGTAATGTTAATTTAAAATAAAATATTAGAACAGTTGCTATAATGTCTGCTGCCCTTATGTTAATTTAACATAATGGAAACAAACTGGAAATATGTTTTAAAATGTTAATGAACAAGAGAGTTATTATAGCTTCTGGTGCTCTTAGGGATAATTAAGAAAAGTTTCTTTAAAGACAACTGTATTATAAATATAATGTAAATATAATGAAAAGAACTTAACTTAACAAAAGCGCTTCATTTCATTTAACATATGTTTTTATTTGTAATGGCCTTGAATAACTTGAGAGTTTTTGTTATTATTTTATACGCCCTTGAAAGAGAGAGTTTGTACTCAAGATAAGGGCGATTATAGAGATGCAAATAATTGTCTTAAGTTTGCAATTAAAAAACGATTCAAAAAATATAAACATATATATAATAAATATATTTTTCACATCTACTGTAAGTTCTACAGTAAATTATGAAATTTTCTGTAATGCAAGTTTTACAAATAATATAAAATTTTAAAAAAAATTTTTTTTGTTTGTTTTTGAAGTAACATTTTTCCTTCAAACGTACGTAAATGCAAGAATGTTCTTCCGAGAAATCTATTTCAATATTTTTTAAAAAAAATCTCTCTTATTTTGAAAAAAACATTTTTTTACCCTATCTTTCTTCATAACTTAATCAATATTTTTTTTGAAAAGTTAAACAATATTTTAGTTAATAATTTTGAAGAGATTTTCTATAGACAATTGAATTCTCTAAATTTTTAAAACTTTGCTTCTTGATTACTTTTGCAATTTTAATTTCAAATATTTTACGAATTTTCACAAGTTTCTTTACATTTTAAACATGATATGCAGATGTTTGAAATGGAAGTGTTCGCAATATATTTTGCAAAAGTTTAAACGTTATTTTTCAATATATGTACATATTTAATAAAATTTATTTTTTGAATAAAATGTCTTCATAGTTTAATGATTGAATAAATAAAAAATACTCGAATACTTATCCTTGTAATCCACATTTTCGAGACCATCGTTTGCTTTAGACTTTGTTCGCAACTCTCTTTGCTCTCCTCTACAAATTTAAACAGTTATTTAAAAAGAGATGTAATACAATTTTGCACTTCTTTTCAGCGAACAAACTCGTTACGAAATTGTTATACATACTCTCTGGTATAAATACTCGCTACTTCCACCCAATTAACTCTCTATGTTTGTTTACATCTAAATTCTTCTAAAATAGAGTAATTGGTTTTTGTTATTATCCGTTGTTTTCTTTCTCTTCAAACAGTTAGTTGCAGCATGCAAGAGAGAAAGAGATTATGTTTTCAATACTATTTATAAGTATTTATTTTTGTGCCTATAATTGTTGTTGCTTGCTTTTGCTGTTGCCGACGAAAATCGTTTTACAAGTGCTGTCTTCTGCATATGACGTTGTAAATGTGTGTAAGTAGTTGTTGTTGCTTTTGTTTTTGCATTTACAGCCGGCATTTTTCGGAGTAGAACAGTTTCCGTAATTAAATCGTACAAAACGGACGTGCCCTTAGAAAAAAAAGGTTAAGTTATAAGTTGCATGTGTAATATATTTTGTTTTGCCGTTGAAATGCTACAATAACAACGATAGCTGCAACAGCATTAAAGCTACAATAAAAAGTAAGAAACAATAAAAAAAACAAAAGAACAAAAAAACGGAAAAATATAAAAAAACAAGGTGCTAAACTTGATGGAATTGTATATGAATGTGAAAACTAATGATGGTGAAAAGAAACATTAGTTAAAGGGAAAAATGTAAAGCATGCATTGAGGCTAAGTAATGTTTACATAAAAAACTGGAGCATACATTTAGGGGGCAAGTTTAAGAAATACAGAAATTTTTTAAATATTTACAGCCGTATTTACATATAACAAAAATTTAGCAAGGAGTTAGCACAAGTGTCATTTTTAATGTTTTTTTTCCATCCTTCTAAGCTTATGTTAACTTAAAATCAAACTCTTATTATTGGCAGCTAGAAATTCATTACAAGTAAACTCTTTGCCAACAGCAGCCAATAATAAAAGTTTGATTTTAAGTTAACATAAGTTTAGCAGGATGGAAAAAAATACATTAAAAACGACACTTATGCTAACTCCATGCTAAATTGTTGTTATAAATGTGGCCGTAGGAAAATTGCATATAAAATTAAATATATTTTTATAAATATTATTTTCTGTTTGTTGCTTTATAACATTATTGATCAACTGTTAGTAAATTTTGTTTATAATTTAACGAGTAAATTAAACAAAAAACTATTTTTATGTTATTTCCAGCATTTAGTAAAAATTCATTCATTTATGATGTGTTTAAGGGTAATATAAATAATTTGTTTTTGCATTTTTTTGCTTTTTGTATCATGCATCATTTAATGCTTGTGCTTCTTTACCTACCAATATCTTTTGCTTTTATCTATTCATATTTAACCTTCAATTCCAGGTAACATACTTATATATGTATATATAAATGTGTATGAGTATATAAATACTATATGTGACTGACTATGAATGAATGGTTGAACAACACAACATATGATGGCCTTATTTTGACTCTTGTATTTTATGAATTGTAATACTCAATACATACTTAAAGACTTATACAGAGTCCTTTATGAATATTTACAGACATCAGGCACTTAATATTTATAGCAATGGTTCATATTAATACGTACAAACACACCCACATGCACACACATACATCATACGTATCTATAATTACAGTTGTCTGTCAATGTGAATTTATTGAAAATTTACATAATTTGATATCATCAGCATCATCATGATTTTCAACCTCATCATTGATGTGTGTATATGTTTGTGTTACTGCAAGAGACATTAAAAGGCTAAATGTGGGCTTAAAAAAATTCTAATAAAAATATAAAACATTTAAAAGGCATTAAAAACAAATATTTTCTATAAAGGGGTATATGGATAAAATATTTTTAAAAATTCTTATTTTTTTAAAAAAATTTTTTGTAACAATTCTTCAGAAAAAAATAAGGTTTTTAACTTAGTAAAATCGTTAAAAGTTACTTGTAAGAAATCTTGGAAGTATTATTTAAAAAAAGAATATCTATAGGATTTTATGTAGAAAATATAATTAAAAAAAATATATTGTTAATGTTGTTATTAAAATGTATTAACACAATTTTATAATATATAAGTATGTCTCGTAAAATTTTTCGACAAGACATACTGTCCTTAGATATAGTATTATCATAATTTTCTTAGAAAAAGGTATTGAAATAACTATTGTATCTGCTCTTGAAAGTTGAAACTTTAACTTTATTTTTTTAAAATACCATAATGTTTTCTTTATGAAAAATTTCTAAAACAGTTTTTTAGGGTAAATATTTAAACTCCTTTATTTGGCATACCTAATACATTTAGTGAGTTTTTAGGTTAAAAAATATTGTAAACATTTTTTAGAAATTATTATAATTTTTTTTATTTACTTCTTTTTCTTTAACACAAATTAAACGTATTAGGCTTGTCAATAAGAAAATAACGCGGCCTTGTTTAAAATTAAAAATTTTATACTATTAAGTTTACGACATTAGGCTGGTCCCGTTTTAATTTCTTAAAAATGGTTGGCATTGGACGTAGTAACTTTGAGCGTATATAAATATAAAATATTCTCTCACCATTATAAGCACACATATGTATTTAAGTGCCTACAACTATAACTACATTTACTTGTATGTATTGTAAGTATATATAAAAACCTGTGCGTAACTTTAAGTAAAAAGGTATTGACGCATAAACATTCACACGAATTGTCCTTTATGTTCTTCATGAGTTTGCTTCTGTGTAAGTTTGTGTGCTTCAGTCCTTACAATAATGTGTATAAAAGTCGACAATCAGTTTTAACAACGACATTCATTGCATGCAATGCAGCAATAAATGTATGTACGAATACACACACACACCTTTGGGGGGTTTTTTAAACACATATATGTCAGTAAGTGTAAATGTGTGTTTGTGCATTTCTTGTACAAAATGATAAATGATTTTCATTATGTTATTTAAAATTGAATGTAAGTGATTTTATGTTTCACAAAATAATTGAAGTACAAGTGAATATGCATAAGAATCTGTGTATGTAATTATATATGTACATATGTGTGGTGAACTAAAAGAGAGAAGGAAAAAAAATTTAAAAACAATAAACGAATATCAATGCAAACGAATATTACTTATGGGAGTTTTCTTAAGGATTTTCATAAAGCTTAAGTTGTTAATCACTTAAGAAGCCCATGGAAGTAAAATAAACGATAGTTACGCTGTTTTTAACCCTTTGACGACCATACATTTATGGCTGAAGTTAAACAATATTTTTTCTTGTTTTTATGATCTATTACCCAATAAAAGTTAAGATTTTTTTTCTTCTGGGCACCCTCCTTGTCTCCCATTTTGCTTGGCAAATATAGTTGCCTATGGGTTGAAAGGAAATTTTTTATCCCAAATAATTAATTTGAAATAAATTTGTTTTCGTTTTTTTTTTATTTAAAATATTAAATAAAATACAACAATTTTAAACATTTATTAAAATTAGTTCTGTTTGTGATAAATGCCGAAACAATCACGTGACGTAGTAATGCAAAGGAACACATTGCATTGATCGCAAAAAACATTTGTGCGACTATACTTATTATTGGAAGCACAATGAGAATTGGAACAAATTAAGCCTTGCTTAAAAAATGAGTTCCAGTTTTTGTTGCCTCTGGAAATGAGCGTTTTCTTGAATTCAAGCTACTTAATAATTCCTTGGCTAAAGCTGTCCGAAATTCAATAGAGCTCACCTTGCTTGAAGAACTGTGGGTAAATACAAGTTTTTTATATATTATAAAGCTATTACGAGCGCATTAATCAATAAGATCGAAGAACAGCCGAATGTAGAAACGCCATTTGCTTCTGCGATCGTATTCATAATAAACTTTTTTTTGATCCATTATATCAACGCCTCCCATTCCTTTGTTGTACTGTTGGATAATCAGGCGGCAAATAGTATCTATTTTAGCAGCTTGTCCAGCTACACGCCTTTTTACTTTGAATACCTCTGTTGGGTCAATAAAGTTCGAGGTAAGGTAAACACCACGACTATCCATCCATTTTACGACTGAAATGCTATCCGATGCAAAGTAACTGATATCCCCTCGCGTCATATCTTTGTCTGCAATTTCGAATGGTTCCGCACGCCATTATGTCATTTTGCTGGAGAATATGCATTTAGTTCAAGCTCGTAAGAAGTTGCAAAACAACAGACTCACCAAGGCCATGCTCAACAGAAGGCTTTTTTCCGGTATAAATATCGACACTATACAAGTACCCCGTTTCTGACTCACATAAACACCAAAGCTTAAATCCCCATGAAACAGGCTTGTCTTTCATATATTGTTTCATTGCTCTTAAACAGTGGACCAATAAAGACGTATTGAGGGAAGTTTTACTAAGCAAAAAAATAGAAACTTCAATTTAGAGTTCCTTATTTGTAGAGATGTTAGTAAGAAATGAAAAAAACTGCAAGCGAATTGCCACTATAACAAAAATGTGTTCGCAAGTAGATGTTCACCATACACAAAACTTAGCAAATTGAAATTTTTTCAAAAACGTTTATTTTCATTTCAACCCATAGGCAAACATACTTGCCAAACCTAAATTGATGATCTGTGGGCAATGTCAAGCTTTTGCAAATTTGTTTTTCTAATTTTTTGAAATACAAGAAATGGATCTAAAACATATTTGACCCTCAGCCCCCTCTGCCCAAATTTAACCCCGCTGCAGCCCGCGAAATAAAAGCAAATTTTTATCAAATTCGGTGTCTCGTACGGGGCAAGTGGAGCAAGATAGGGGCTTCCAGCCAACTACAATTTTTTTACCCCTACCTTCTTCTACTAATCGTTCCTTGAAATTGTTTTCCTATCTATTACCTGGATAAAAATAGGATTAAAAAACTCCCGGGCAAGCATACTTGCCTGTGGTCGTCAAAGGGTTAAAGCTGTTATTTTCATTTTCTTTATTCCCTTAAGTACCAAGGCAATATAATTATTTATTAACAATTGGTTTAATTGTTTTCGTTTTAAGAAAAGAATTTATTAATGAAATCATATTTTGCAAAGGATATTTAAAGAATATGTTTTAAAAAGGAAAATTTAAGAAGAATGATAAACCTAAATGCTTTAATAATGGACAAAGTGTTTATTGTACAAAATTTGTAGTTTATTTTGGAACAATGTTTTGTGCCCTTCAAACTTCTTTTAAAATAATAAAAATCCCAACTGATATTTTGTATTATTTTATTTTTAAATAACCATATAAATGACATTGTTTTCTGCAACCATTTATGATTTTAAGATAAAATATGAATAAAAATCCTGTTCAAATACATTTAACAACAAAAATCGATTGCACTTGTCCTACATCTGCCACAAAATACATGATTTTTGTTCTTATATTCATACATATGTATGAGTGACAGTGTGTGTGTGTGTAAGTGTAATATGAACTTTATGTTTTATAAAAGTTCATATTTGCTTTTTATTCCTTTTTAACTAAATTCAACCCTTCAGTCACATACATATTTGTGTTCTGGCAATGAAAAATATGCTTTTGTCATTGTAAAATGACAAAAAAAAACCAACAACAATAACAACAACGAACAGAATCTATTGCTGCATGTATTGATACATTTATGATGATGCAGACTTTGCATTTTTTCTTGGTTATTTTTAGTTTTTTCCCCATCGTTACTGTTGTCTTGTCTGTATATGCATATATGTGTATAAACAATTTAGGTTGGTATCTCTGTCATTCTTTTTTTTTGTACAATTTTGTGTATATTGATACATAGACATCCATAAATAGTTGCACATGCATAAATGTATATTTTACATGCTTGCATGCAAGTGCATTAATATTTTTGCTTAGTATTATGTTGCTTCGAGATGAAGAGAAAAATATTTGTTAAACTTGGTATATGTATGTTAGAAAAAAAAAAATACAAATTTCTGTATTAAAGCCCTTATGACACTACATTTTTATTTCATTGA
>NDXZ01034904.1:0-10011 GCA_003055125.1 Paykullia maculata
AAAAATTTTTTTTCGAGATATAAGCAAAAAAAAAAAATTTTTTCGAGGTATAAGCAAAAAAAATTTTTTGTTTTTTTGTTTTTTAACACAAAAATGATTATATTGGGAAAAAAAAAGTGTTTGTGTATTTTGAAAAAAATGTACCAATTTACACACATA
The DNA here is from genome assembly GCA_003055125.1 of Paykullia maculata. NCBI lineage: Eukaryota > Metazoa > Arthropoda > Insecta > Diptera > Rhinophoridae > Paykullia > Paykullia maculata. Next base: position 160 of record NDXZ01034904.1, read on the forward strand.
GAGAACGTAGTGAAGGGTATATAAGATTCGGTATAGCCGAATATAACGCTCTTACTAGTTTTTGTATAACATTGTATATATTTTATCTACAAAAATTAAAAGAAATATTAGGATATAGTTTGGCACTATTTGATTTTGTTTTGTCTCATATTTACCTTCATTATACAATTGAGTTCCGTATTAACTTAGTTATTCGCCTGTCTTTATAAACCCGGTTTTTTATATTTAGTTTCATGTATCGAAGTTTACTATAGGAATGACAAACTTCCATGTCGTCACCCTATATTATTACCTATCTTAATCTGGATTATTAGTCCCTGATTTTACATTTTTAGAAAAAAAACCCAAAAAATTCAATAAAACTATTAAATTCTAAAAGGTTCAGTTGCCACAATAAATAATTTGTTTTCTTAACCTGGATAAATATCCCTAACTCCATATTTTTGGATTAATAAATGCAAAACAAAAAGATCATAAAAAGTACCTTTTCTCCCTCTTATATGGTTTCATATCTTATTCTGGGTCAACAGTTCCTAAAATTAAATTTTTTGATACGTAAAGTAAACAAATTTTAAAAAGAACCATTAAAGCTGATTGAGTAAATTTTTGCCCATTTTATGATTTTCTAGTTTAATCAGGATCAATTGGCCCGCATTTTTTTTAGACTTATAAACTCAAAAAATTAAAAAAAGCACCTCAAAAGTTGAAAAAGTACTTTTTCGCCCTCTATATGATTTTTTTATCCTAATTAAGAGCAATAGGCACTAATTTTTCGTTTTTAGACTCATAAACTCGAAAAAAATATAAAAAAGTACTTTAGAAGCTAAAAAAAGTACTTTTCGCCCCCTGTTTAACCGAATTATCCCCTTTCTCTTACCCATTACTATTGTTGTTAAAATTTTATTATGTCATACTATTTTTTATGTCTGAATGAATCCGTGTTTCAAATTTTACCCACATTGGCCTTTTTGATACTTTTTAAGTCCCCATTCTAATGTCTAAATTTTTTCTCAAATAGTTGTCTTAATAGTTGTAGAAGCTAAAGTAAAGCTTTTCATGAGTTCTATGAAAAATTCAAAGAAATATATATTTATTAAAAAAGTACCAAAAATAAGTACGATTTTTATCTCTATAAGTTCGAATATCCAAAAAGTGCCAAAAAAGTATTCATATTTTTTAGAAGTTCGAGGGGCCCCAAAAAAGTACCAAAATATAATTTTTAACCCTTCTTCACTTTTTTTTACCTGCTGGGCCACCAAATTTGAAAAAAGTACCAGACACCTATCCGCTTACTTTTTGAGTAGAGTACAATGCCTTTAAATCTTCTTTTGTTTAAAAGATAGAAGGTTACCGATTTTTCTCTTTTTTAACTAACAATAATAATATACATAAATTATCTTTAAATAGTTTTTTAATAAAAATACATTTTTCTGGTTTTTTAAGATTTTCATAGTCTCTTTATTTATTCATTTTCTTTTCTTTTTAATAATATTCATTATGTATTGTTACAGTTTATACGAGAACGAGTAGTAGAGTAGTTGTTGTTGTAGTCGTACATAATATAACTTCTATTACTTAAAATTTTTTAGAATTTTTCTTCATTTACAAAATTTATAAAATTACAAAACAAATAAAAAAATGTATAAAATTTTATTTGTTGTTTACAATTTTATGTTTTCTATTAAAAGTTTTAATAAAAAAAAGTAATTACTTTAATTAAAATGTGATGACAATGATGTTGATATTCAGCATTTATTCTTTTGTTTTGTTTTATCTGTTATATTTGGAGGGGGGTGGTAGTTATTATTTATTAAGATGACAGCAACATCTTTTTTTTTATAAACGTTAAACGTTTCTTTTTTCAGTTTTTAAAAACGTTATACTTTTTCTTTTAATTTATATTAATACATAATAATAATTATTTAGCAAATATTTACATTAAGTAAAATTATTTGTGTTTTTTTTTTAAGATTAAATATATTTTATTTTTAGTTAAAAATAATTTGTTAAATAATTAAAAAAAATATTTAGAAATAAGAATTTTAAAATGTTTTTTATTACAAACTTTTATTTGTTTTAAGACAATTAATTTTTAGTTTTATTCTGGCTCAAGTTCATTTTTAAATTATCAAAGAAATTTAATTTTTATTTGATTGTCGCCTATATTCATATTTCCTACCACTTGATGAGTAAGAACAAAATTTACTACAACAACCGTTTTCTACAAAAAGCTTACTTTTCAAATTATTATTCATTTATTATCACAAATAAAAATAAAATTTCTTTGAAAATTTAACAATGAACTTGAGCCCGAATAAAACTAAAAATTAATTTAGAAATTATATAGAAAGACAAAGAAATTAGAGACAGTTTTACAAATAATTAAAAAAAAATAGTTTTGGAAAACGTGAAAAGCAATCAAACCAAACAATAAAAATCAAAAGCATTAACTGTATTTTAATCAGGGATGATAATTTGAATCTTTAATATTTAACTGTTTTTTACTGTGTTAAATGAGGTTACGTTTTGTATCATCGTCTAACTACTATTGCCTTTTTTAAATACTTTATTAAATCATTTTAATAATTAAAATTCTATGTAATTTTTTTTTCACCTGTGTACATATAAATTTACGCTTATCAATATTATAAATTTTGCATAATTTAGGAAAAAAAATGTACTTAAATAGACCTTTTTTAAAACTTTCGCTAGAGTTTCACGAGTTTTTACTCAAAAAAGATATCATAACTCACAAAGAATAGCATCAATAAAAATCGAATAAAAAAGAATATCTAAGGTATTAGGACAATTTCTAAAATATAATTGCTAAGCCACTAAAGTACTGGTGTAATTTCAATATATATAAATTGTATTAAAAAAAATTAAATTTATTCAAAATTTATCATCCCTATTTTTGTAGTTTGTAATATTTAAACAAAGTTTTATATTATTAAGTTTGTAATTTTGATTTTAGTTATTATTAAATTTATTAGAAATAATATTAATAAATATGTACTTATATTCTCATTCATATTTACACATAGAAAGTTTTTGTCGAACTTTTTTTATTTTTATTTATTTTTTTTTTAATGATTTTTTGTTCTTTTATTAAACTTAATAGAAAAAAACAGAAAAAAGATTTATAGAAAATTATTAAAAATACAACAAGACAACAAATTTATTTATTAAATACAATAAATTAAGAAAAAAAAATTTAAGGGTCAGTTTTGCAAGTGCTAGATAAAGTTAAACCACAAATCAATATGTACTATAATTGATAAATGGGATGGCCAAAGGTTAACAACATGTAAATGACAATTTTTTGACGTTAGTTAATGGGGGTTAACGTCATCAATCAACAATGATAAATATATAAATCTAAAGCTTAATCTAAGAATTTAAGTTTTTCCAAAAAAATACTGTATCAAGACTAATGCCTAATTGAAGCTTTATTTTCTACATGTTTTATACTAATTAATTGTTTTTTTTTTTGATATTTCATGTTAAAACATTAAACATTAAACTTATAATTGAATTTAAATTATAAACCAAACAAAATCTGATTTAATTAAAAATTAAAAATTTAATAGTTAAACCTTAAAAATTTTGCAGTTTAATATTAAAACCTTTAAATTATTTATCACCTAAACCGGGTTTAACCTACAAGTATAGTCAAGTAATCTTAATTAACCTTTTATTAAACTTGTTTTAGATTTAATTATTTTAATCTGACAGTCTTTAGTTTAAATAAAAATACACGAAATCTAAATTTATTTTATTGCTTTAACTGTTAAATAAATCTAAACCTGTAAAATCCCTTAACAAGTCTAGTAAAACTTCTGGTTAGTTAATAAATTTTCTTTCACAACTAAAGCCCTAAATTTTCATTAAATTAAAAAACAAAACAGTGGTTTATTTTTGTCTAAATTAGTGCCCATGTTCTGTATTGTAAGTGAGAAAAGTTTCATGGGAAAAATTTACAGTCGCCTTGTTTAGAATAGGGTAAGCAAGAGTAAGTCAACTATTTTTTTTAAACTTTAAATTCTATATTATTATGTTAATTTAAAGTTATCTGAGTCACACTGTTAACAACCAAAAGATTATTATAATTGTAATTTTTTTTTTCGTTTCGTAAACTTCTCACAAGTTACAGAACAGTGGTACTACAGGTTTAACTGCGATTAAATGGTTTAATTTTTAATGTATCTTAATACACAAAACAAATTGAAATTTTAGGATTTTAATTTTAATTAAGTTTAAAGTTATAAGGGTTTAAACTAAAAATAAACGGAGTTTAATCATAGTTAAGTTAAACTTACTCTTAAACCAAGTCTATCTGCGGACTATTTTGTTGAAACACTTATAATGTTAAAATTAAACCAAACTTGTAGAAAAAAAACTGACCCTTTTGCAGCTGCAATTTTGCTTCTTATACTTGTTTAATCAATAATATTGTTAATTTAATTTTTTTCTTTCTTTCTTTAAATGATTAAAGAAATTTTTTGTTTGCATTAATTTTAAGTATGATCCAGTTTCGTCGTTTCACATTTTTATTTTAAAACAGTGATGTTTGTTATATTTCCTTATTTGTGCCAGCCTGACAATCAGAGTCAGTCTGTCAGTCAGCAGAAGCAGCCATTTTTAACATTTTGAACCATTTTCCTCAATATAAACATTTCCAGATTTTAAAGTTGTCATATTAGTGAAAAAACGACGATCATGTTGTAGATTTTGTTGATGTTTATTCGATTTTTCTGTAAAAAAAAAGATGAGAAAAAACACACATTCATAAAATAAATAAATATAAAATAAAATGAATAAATTTTAGGCAAGAACGTAAAAAATAAAGTAAATAAACAATCTTTTTGAAAGAAAAAAAAAAAGTATTTAATCGAACGTGCACCATAAATTGCACCTCAATAAACATTTATTGTCTGACGTACATACAAACATACATACATATGTTCCTATATTTATATGTAGATTTTTTCCTAATTTGTTATCTGTTTGCACGTATGAGCATGAGATAACAAAAAAAAGCAATAAAACATAAATTTTATCTATATTTTTTCTGAATCCTTTTTTTATTCTATAATTTTTTTATTCTTTTTTTTTGTTGTATTCCTCGCTGGCGGACAATCAAAAAATGATTGGCGACGTGCAGCCGTAATCATTAAAAAATAAATTATTTAAAAATAACAAAAAACAGAAACTACACCTACGAATCCCTAACAAATTTCTTAAACATAAATATCAAAATAAGAATAAAAATAGATATCAAAATACAAACAAATAAATATATTTTTTAAAAATAAATTTATTTATTTAAATATATGTATGTATGTATATACATATTTGTTTGCTTAATTTCATTGTCATTCATTTCGTGACGTACATTCTCATTCATTCGTTCAATTAATTTTGATTTAAGATTAACTTTCTATCTTTAAATTAATATTTGTAGTTTATGGCTTTGTTTAAATACTTAAATATTTAATGGCGTATTTTTTTCGAAAGCAAAAACTGATAATCAATTAGACAATATGTATGTGTTTTGTTGATTATTTCAGTAAGAGAAACATGGCTAAGAACCTTGTTTCAATTGTTTAATAACTTGGATTTTTCATTAAAGTTCTGCGGACAAAACTATAGTGTTTTAGAAATAACGCAAAATTTAATGATGCCATTTGTGCCTGACAGTTTGGGTTATATGTAAAATAGAGTACGAAAAAGTAATCAATGCTTTTTCATTGATAAAATTATATTTTAAAAATAGTGAAATTTGATTTAAAATCATTTGTAGAAAAATTCTATGTACTGAAGCAGTGCACAATCATATTCATTATTTTTCCTTTATCAAACACACACACCCTTCATTATAATCGACAATACTGTAAGAATATAAATATTGTTGTGCTGTATTCGTTATGACAGTAGAAAACCATTTGTGTGTTTGTTAAAATTATGATCCTCTACTATTTTTCCCGACCATGTTAAAGTTTTTGCGTTGCCATATCATGTTTAAAGATTATGTAAATTTGGACGAGTTATTTAAGTTTCACAAGTAATTTTTTTAAAACTATAACTGCGTATTTGCAATATGAAAGAACAGAGATGTACATGTAATAAACCAATTTCGTTTACGTTAGCATCCAGCTTTTATCATTTCGTTTGGGTTTAATGATTACGTTTTTTGTTCTGTATTTTTGTTCGTGCTCATTTAATCGTTTGGCAAAGTGAAAACCATGTGATCTAAAGAAGGTCCATTTTTACAACTTACTTAAAGCTAAAGTAACAAAGTTATCGGACAGATAACTAGTTTACACTCTTAATCTAAAAATGAACGATAAAGTAAAGGGAAGCTCTTTTTACCTTTAACTTTTTTTCTTTTTCATCTATTTAAACCTGCCATTGTGTATGTAAAAGGTGGTAAACAAAATTAATATTGCCATAATTTGAAAATTATAAAATTTATTTTAATCCTTTTGCCCCTACTGGGATAATACGTCCCAGTAAATTCATTTCATCATAACTTTTCTTTTTCCTTTTACATTTTTATATTTGATATGTCCCAGTAAAGCATTTTTTGTAAAATAATTTAAAAAATTACATGTTAAATTATACTGGTACCTCATTTGTGTGTATTTTTTTAATTCTAAATGGGACATATTGTCCCAGTAAGATTTTGGATTCTAGGACGAGTGGGATTTATTATTCCAATATAGCGTTACAAACACAAGCTTAGTTTTAGAAGATGGTAAGGATGAGGTTGTCAAATAAGGAAACAGTAGAGGTTATTTTACAAAATGATGAGATGAGAAAAATACATATTTTTGCAAAAAAAAAATTTTGTTTCAGCATATACCTTTTTGGGATTATATATCCTAGGATAAGTCAAGGACATTTGACTTCTTATGCATCCTAAACATCTTATATATTTTTGTTATAATGAAAGTTGTAAAATTGACATTAAACTTTATTGTTCACCTTAGCTAAAGTTTCCTTTAGTTATCACGCACTTTATAGACAGGTCATAATAATGACCCTTCATGTTTTAATAGTAGTTTTTGTGCTGTTTTAAAGTCTTTAAAAAATTGCAAGTTTCGATTATAATTAAAAATAATATTTAAAAACGTCTTTGTAAAACTATAACATAGAAGCTTTATAAAAAAAACTTAAGAAAAATCAATTACAAACAAGTAAGAGCGCTATATTTACCTGGGCCAAATCTTATATACCCTTCACCATGTGTGGCCAAATAGTCCAAATGGTATAATTTTTTTTTCAAATATATTTGTAGTTTATTTCACTGCTGCAAAACAATAATTACCACATGTGTGAAGGGTATAAAAAACGCTTTACTTTTAGTTAAATCAGACAAATCAAGTCTTATCTTAAAGCTAGAAAGAACAATAATTTTAACACACAGATTATATTCAGAAGTCTCATAGTATTGGCACAGGGTTGCTATAGAAGAAATGTTATTCTTTTTTATTCCTATATATTAAGTTCAAAGTTATGCCATTTAAAAATATACTCAAATGTTAAATGTATGTGTTATAATTTCATTACAAAATTGCCAAAAAAATATTTGGCATAAACGTTGATTTTTAAATGTATCAATCGACTTTCGGAATAGCGGTGTCGATCTAAAGAACTTTTACAATTTTAAACTGGGTTAGTAAAAATTTTGGTTGGTGTTGGTGATGGTGTGTTACAAGTTCTCTTTTAGTTGTGGTTTAGTATTTAGATGAGCTATGATTTAAACAAAGTTTCAACTGGAAAAAATACTATTTGGACTAGAGAAATAAGCGTCCCACTATTAATAAATAAACGTATTTTAAACAAGTTAAATAAGTATATTAAGTATATAGTATGCAATTGAAGTTAATTTGTAAATTTTGGTTGGACGCAAATATGTAAATCTTATAAGCCACTTGCAACAATAACTTGCACATGCGACAATTATTATTATCAGCACAAAAAATGCAAAAATTTCCCAAAAACAAAAACCTTCTAAAAGTTTTTATGGGTGTGTATGAAAAACGTTTGTTTGTTTAGCACTCAAAAAAAAACAGATAAAATAAAAGAGGCACTTAAAAGATTTTATTGTGTATTTACCATAAAATTAAGATTGAAATACTAAATCTCAAGTGGGTTCACAAAACGTAAACGAAGACAGAGAATAAATTAAAAGTCTCTAATGAATTTCGTTAGAGTGTAACCAAAGTGCAGCCTTTCACCCGTCTATCCAACTAAACGACTTATATTTTGAATGTATGTATGTGTGTATGTTCCTGGCGGGATACTTTCGTTGTTTCTCATTTAATTTTAATCTTTTTTCAAGGTTTTCTCCCTAAGAAACTAAAATCTTTTTTGTTTATTTCACTTGAATGGCAGTGAGGGATTGAGTGTATATCTGTGTATATGTATGTATGTGCATCATTTGTGTACATCTTGTTGTGGTAAATTTTAAAATTGTCACCAAACCCAGCGTGAAGCAAAAAAAAACATACTTTTTTATATGGGATGCAATGGAATGATGAGCCGTCATGACATTTGTTTGTGTATTGTTTTTTGTTGTTGTTGTTGTCATAAAATGAATTCTTCTCAAGTTCTTGTAGTTTAAATGATATTTTTTCTAATTTTTTCTCATAAGGGAAATCGTACTTTTTTTACTTATTAGAATTTTTAAGAATCAATCAAAATATTTTTAGTTGTTCAGTTTACATAATTAAATTTATTTAAGTATAAGTAGGGCAAAAGGTCTGAGAAAAAAATTCTTGGAAAGCTAAAATTTATTGCACTAAAGTACAAAAAACTATTCATCGAAATAGTGCACTACTTAATACAGAAGGATCTTTTTTTTGGTACAAGAAAATGTTGTTATTATTCAAAAGTGTCGCTTTAAATAATTATTTTATATGAGTATCAATTAAATATTTGTATTAATTTTAAGTCAAAAATACTTTAAAAAAAACTTTGTATACTATTTTAAGGTAGATCGTAAAGATTTAGCGCAGTTAAAGAATTATTTAAAAAAAAATATTATAAGTTTTTTCTACTGGTCTATTACTAGTCAATATAAGAACACGGCAATTTGTGTAAATATTTTTCCTTACTGAATTTTTCCTAACTTGAATTATAGAAAATATTTTAAATATTTCGTTGCCAAATGAAATATTTAAATAACAAAAATACTATGACCATTTTGAACGTTCTAATTTTACACGGAATACAAAACAGATGATAGAATTAAAAGAAATCAGTCAAATACGTTTATAGGGTGCTTACGGTTTAAAAATGTATATATTTTTAAACATTTTATAAATAACTAGCTGACCCGGCAAACGCCGTTTTGCCAAATATAAAAAAGTACCTTAAAAGTTAAAAAGGTACTTTTTCGCCCCCTATATGATTTTTTATCCCAGTTAAGAGCGATAGGACCTAATTTTGCGTTTCCAGACTCACAAACTGAAAAAAAGTTAAAAAGTACCCTAAAAGTTGCCTTAAAAGAGTACTTTTTGCCGAATTTTCCCCTTTCTCTTACCCATTACTTTTGTTGTTAAAATTTTATTATGTCATACTATTTTTTATGTCTAAAGGAATCTGTGTTTCAAGTTTTACCCAAATCGGCCTAGTAGTTTACTATCAAACGCATTTTCCCGGTTTTCCCCCTTTATGGTACTTTTTTAGTTCACAGTCAAGTGTCTAAATTTAGTAAATAAAATAAACAAATAGTAGTAGAAGCTTAAGTGAAGCTTTTCATGTATTCTATAAACATTAAAAAAAAAATATTTTTTTAAAAGTACCAAAAATAAGAACGATTTTTATCCCTATAAGTTCGAATAT
>NDXZ01034918.1:0-15851 GCA_003055125.1 Paykullia maculata
TCGTTCTCACTCACTAAGAAAAGTATAAAGTAGTTAGGGGAGAAGTCCCAGATACTAATAATGTAAAAATTGTGAGTAAAATGATATTTACATACAACAGCAGCATTACCGATCAAAGAGTGCTGAAGATGAAACCGTAGCTGGTTTCAAAAATGCATTACACTCGGCTAGTGTCGTACTTGATTTTTCATAATATTCTTGATTTAATAATCATATGAACTAAGGCCAAACGATATTAATTGACAATTTTTTACAATAATTAAATTTTTTAAATTTCAAATTGAAATGTTTCCTTCAAATTAAAAATATAAAAATTTTCTGTTAAGAAATAATCGCTGTCTTAGATGTGATTTTATTTAAAAAAAACGCTGTTCTGTAACAATTTCTATAATAGTAGATGATACAAAATTAACCAATTACTTATTTACCCAACATCTATAAGGGCTTTATAATGTTTGTTTAATTTATTGTAGCCACTGCCATTTCAAAAAAATATCTTTTTACAATCACTTTTTATAAATGAAAAAAACAAAAAACAATCTAAAGAACAATTACATATTATCGTTTGTAATTTATATTCATCCTCATTGAATAACTTACCCGCAGTCAATGAAAAGAAAGTTTAATGATCTCAATTAAATCTCAAATGTTTGTTTTTCTTTTAAATAAAATATCTTTTCCATAATGTGGTGTGATTAATAGTATTATTTTTAATTATCTGTTAACGCTACTTCTAAGCCTACATAATGTTATTGTTTCCAGTAAATAACAAGAGTAAAAACCAATTATATCGCCTTTTTATGGAGCATAAATGTTGAATTGTTTCCTAAACACACCGTAGTTGGTTCTTGTATACCTCTTTGGTCTCCTCTCTCTCTCTCTTTCTTTCTTACCGTTCAGTTGTATTGTATTGCTATTATATTCTATTAATATTTATGGTTATTTTTCCGTTATAAAAATATACACCGAATGTAATTGTGCTCTGGTAGTAAATTTGTTGTTCTCTTCTTTTCCCTATGAATATTGCATTTGTATGTTTAAGGGAGATTTTCATATAAAACTGTTTAATACAATAAGTTCTAACTGTTATTTTAATTATTGTTATGATTCTTGTTGATTGTGTTTAGTATTTTTAGCAGTAGTTGTTGCTTTTTCTGTTGTTGTGCTAGTTGGAGTATTTATTTGCATTGTTGTTATTGTTATTATTGTAGCAAATTAATTATTACTGAGATTTTGCTTTCATTTAGTTCATGCTTTATGTATTTTAACGACGTTATTTCTAAAGAAGTAATAAAAAATTGAATGAACAAAAGACAGCACACAAAGCAACGATTAAAAATCGTTTCGTTAATTAAAGTTTTGTTAATGTTGAATAATTAATATGGTTGTAGTTAAGTACTGTGTAATTTACTGATTTATATGCCGATTTAAATGTGAAAGAGCTTCAATATTAATGAATCAAAGGTTGAAATAAGAAATAACTAAAAAAATCTGAACAGTTAGATCTGAATCAACAAGTTCTTTATTATTAAAGTCTTTTAAGACTTTCTTAGGAATTTAAAAAAAAATTTATTATAAAAATTTAAATGTGTATTTTAACTATTCATCCTATAATTTTTATTTTAAATTGTTAAAAAATTGTCATATTTTCTTAAAAATATAATGAAATTTTCGATTATATGCAAATGTGTGTTAATATTTGTAAAAATGTATTTATTTTTATTTTAATAAAACTTATTTTTGTACGGTTTTTGTAATTTTGTAACAAATATAAAGAAGTGCTAACGGAAATTTTAAATTAATACAATCATAAGGATCTTGTCAATTTATTTTCCTGGAGGCTATTTAAAATCATTTACAAATTAAAAAAATTCCCTTTGAAAAGCACACTTAACCCTATTGTAGCTACGTTTTACTTGAAAAATAATATTTTTTAAATCTGGCTCTGCTTTTTCAATACTAAAAAACTTTTGCAGATAGACATGAAGAGCTAAATTGACTTTGAAAATTACAGAGACCAGCAACACAATGTTATGTCTTACAGAAATACTCATTGTTACTGCAATTAAAATGGCATGCCTATACATAAATACTCTCAGTAAACATCGGTTGTGGTGAAGGTAAAAACGCTCTTTTTTAAAAAATTGCTCACAATTTAGCCCGCATACAACACCAACAAAATAGGCCAAGCAAAGCAAATATACCCTTAAAACTCGACATTATTATTAATACTTAAATACCTATAGCCATCGTATACTCCGGTGTTGGTGGAGGAATACTCATCGCTCAGATGGAGAATCGAATGTCATTCAGACTACCCAACGAGTGCAGTGTGCTACAGTACGAAATATCGGCGATTTGGAAAGTGGTATGCTGGCTGCGGTACTACAGGATATTCGGTAGGAATATTAGGATCTTTACCGACAGCCGATCCGCACTGGATGGTGATGCATTTAAATATCACCCTTATATGGGTGCGGGGATACGGGACTAATACCCGGAACTGGTCCGGCGAACCTGGGTGCGCCACAACGAGACTAATATAGCCGAAAATTGATAGGCAACGTACTGCGCATCTCCTGGACCTGGATAGAAGGCGGCTGAGGGACATACTGGCTGCTATCACCGGTCACTGCCGTTTCGGCAGACACGCGGAGAGAATGGAAGAGAAGTTGTCATGATATGTTGGAGGAGGAGGAGGAGACCGTACATCACCTCCTATGCCTCTGCCCTGCACTAGATCACGCGCGGGAGACTCACCTTGGGGCGCGTAGACTACATGGTCTATCGGACTTGGCCGGGATTAATCTCGCCAACTTGGCATCCCAAAGGGGATTGTGGCTGGTTCAGTGACCAGGACCTGAAACTGCCACTGCAGCAGGACGACCTGAGTGAAAAGTTTATCTTCAAGTCCAGATTACCCTTCTTTATATCCTAATCTTCATTTATCTGATTCGTTTTGTCTCTCTTTTTCTTCACAGGTATCACAAAGGGACCGTATGCATCGGACCTAAGTAAGCTGCGTCTATATCCTTCCCCTGCAGCTGCCTGCTGACCTAACCTAACCTATTCCTTCTGATATAAAAAATATTAGCAAATACTTATTGTTTAATATTAATGCGGATACAAATTTTGTAAGCAAACTTTTAATGCCACAAATACGAAAAATTAAAATGTTACTACTGCAGTGAAAATTATCGAGAATTGTAAATCTAAAATAAATGTTCTTGTACACTTGAATCTAATAACCGGTAATAAACTCCTTTTGATAACAATAAGTTTTATTAATATTTTCAATAAATTTAATTTTTGTTAAATATTTTGACAAATATTTGCTCATCAGAATTTTTTGAATATTTTAAAACTTTACAATGTAAGAAAGTTATTGAAAAATTTTTTATCAATAACATTTACTGAATTTTAATATTTTTTATTGAAATTTTCTTAAAAATTTTCCGTAACAGAATTTTTTTTTTTTATTCTCTTACAAACAAAATATCAATTAGTTTTAATTTTAGCCTGGCACTAGCTTTCTACCTTTCGCGTTATTCTATTAAAATGCTTTGTTTTCCCTTAAGCAGTAAAAAGCTAATATTAGCCAAAATGTATATTTTTCTAAAGATATTGAATTTAAGCAATATTTGCCCAAAGGAACTTTTACATTTTTATGTTTAAGGAAATAAGTTTAAAAAAACTACATATTTGGGGCTTCATCGAATTTTATATGCCCTTAACCAACGTGTAAATGTGCAATTTAAAGTAATTATTACCTTTGCACTAATGAAATAAAATTCAGAGACTTATTTATTAAAAAAATGTGGAGCGACTCTTTCAAGATTTTTAAAAAATTTAATTATTTATATGTATGTTGTATCTAGTTCATAACGAAAAAAGTTTTATATAAAAATGTAACATTTAATAGAGGAACTAAAACGATCTATAACCCCAAAAAAAATTTTTACATATTCTATTATTTGGTACTACACATGCATCTACAGAAGCCTTAAGCGCCTCTAAAAGCTGCTTTTAACATAAAAGTAGACAGACAGACAGATAAACTCTTAATTGTGTCATTTATGTTTAAGTTTATTCCAAATATAAAGGTAACAATTACAAACGCAATAACAAACTAATATATACCACCGTTAAGTATGGTAAAGGGTTAAGGAAATGTTTTTTTTTCTTAATATAATTCAGTTAGTAGTTCAATTTAGCCTTGTTTCAATATAACGAAGATGGTCTAGTGGGTATAATAACATAAACAATAATAACTCAGTTCAAGTTTATTAAATTTTTTTTTTAACATTTGCAAGGGAAAAAGGGAAACAAACAAAAATATTGTTTTCAGGTATTAAATTATGAATATATCTCTTGCATTTAAGAAATATCCATTATAAGTTTTAATGGGCTCAATATTCAACTTACTACCTGCTACTAAAGTTCCTTTGTTGTCTCGCCAGTGTTGCGTAGTTATTTGAACTTTTTAAACTGTGGAATGTTAAAGAAAAAAAAAAGAGAAAAAGGATAAATGCGTAAAAAGGAGTTAAAATTATTGAACTGAAATTTTCAGAACTTTTTTTAATAGCCCTAAGTATATTATAACTTTTACAATAAATTCATCAAGTAACACATAATAACCATAAAACAGGTAGAGTGATTTACATATTTTAAGGAAAGTTAAAATTTAGTTTTAGAATATTTCATATTCTTCGATGACTTATAATTGGAAAAATATTTTTTATTTTCCTAATATACATATAAATTGAAAATTATAAAATAAAATGTAAGAAATTTGCGCAGAACTATATGCTAAAGGTTTTTTAGAAGTGCTTTAAAACGTATGATTAATATTTAATTACAGAGATATTTATTATACGCTACAGGCTACTTAACTCTCTATATGGTTTTAACTGCTGCCAAAGAAAAGCAAATAGATTCGCTCGTTCAAACATTGTTATACTAAAATTAAAAAGTAACTGCGTTTTTAATAATAATTCTTCTAAAGCTTTTTTTAACCTTATCCTTTCTCTTAATATTAAAAAAATATACGTAATCCTTAAAATTTAATTAAAAATATATTTTTTTTAAGAATTACAGCCTTAAATTTAAAATTTATGTCATTTAATGCTTCATTAATTCTTAGAATAACACAAGAGCAAACAAACAAATATGAACAAATTTCAAGTAGAAATCTAAACATAAAGTTAAAGACAAATTATCTTTTGTAAAGAAGAACAAAAATCCGTAAACGTAAATACATATGCACACACCTTTCAAAAACAAACATGCGGGCATAATATTTAAGCTGGTTTAACCTTAATTTTGTGGAGTTGTAAAAAGCATGTTCAAAATTTACTTTTCATTAAGATATTTAAATTATCTAATATAATCTACACTGCCAAACACACACACATACAATATATCTTTGACTAGCACAAATTTACACACAGACAGTTGGTATGAAAAAGATAACCTTAAATGAATTACACACACATGCGAACAAATAAAGCATTATATTAATTATTATAACAATGTGTATTTTAGGGGACTAACATGAGCCAGTTACATGATATAAATTTGAGAAAAGTAGAAAAATCTTCCATAATAAAAATTATCAAAAAATATTAATTTTTTAAATTGTACTAGTTTTTCGACCTTTTTAAATTTTTTCTTAAATTCATTAATTAAGCTTAAGGTTTATTTTATATCAAATGGATATTATTTTTTTTATTTATTTTTTCAATAGTTCACCACTCCGTTGTGTGGCCTCATCAGGAAATTATTACTGGTTCTTAAATGTAATATTTCAGTTTGAAAATTATAGTTTGATATATAATTTTTTTAATTCTCTACTATTATTTAAAACTATACATCAAACCAAAATATTAAATTTAAGAACCAATAATAATTTCCTAACGATGCCACACAACGGAGTGACGGTATATTAAAAAGAATGGAAAAATAATAATAAGAACTTTTTTTTTATAAAAACAGACCTTAAGCTTTAATAATTAATTTGTGAAAATATTATTTTCTGAATGTTTTAATTAATATTATTAGTTAAGGCTTTAGTTCATTTTAAAGTGATTATTAAGAATATTATGAAAAATCGAGTACGACACTAGCCGAGTGTAATGCATTTTCTAAACCAGCTACGGTTTCATCTTCAGCACTCTTTGATCAATACCGGTATTACTGATGTTGTATGTAAATATCATCTATTTAACTCAAAATTTTATATTATTAGTAACTGGGATTTTCCCTTCATACTTTATATTGTGTTGAGTGAGAACGCAATTCACCAGCTGTTAAGATCTTTCTTTGTTTTATTCTTTCCAACCACTTCCTATTTTATTTGTTCTTTGCTTTCATGCCCATCCATCGAAGGGGAACAAATTGAAAGCTTTTATGCTTTTGTCTACCATCTTTTATATTGCATTAAAGCAAGATGTAGTCAAGTAACGGCCACTGTGCCGTGTGTGCTGTATGAAATTTTTGAAAATTAGTTAATTGTTAATTATTATGAAATTAATTATTAATGCAAAGAACA
This sequence comes from Paykullia maculata, assembly GCA_003055125.1. Lineage (NCBI taxonomy): Eukaryota > Metazoa > Arthropoda > Insecta > Diptera > Rhinophoridae > Paykullia > Paykullia maculata. The sequence goes on from NDXZ01034918.1 coordinate 6,551, forward strand.
AACAAAATAGGAAGTGGTTGGAAATAATAAAATAAAGAAAGATCTTAACAGCTGGTGAACTTCGTTCTCACTCAACACAATATTAAGTATCAAGGGAAAATCCCAGTTACTAATAATATAAAATTGTGAGTTAAATAGATGATATTTATATACAACAGCAGTAGTACCGATCAAAGAGTGCTAAAGATGAAACGGTAGCTGGTTTCGAAAAAGCATTACACTCAGCTAGTGTCGTACTCGATTTTTCATAATATTCTTAATAATCACTTTAAAATGAACTAAAGCTTTAACTAATAATATTAATTAAAACATTCATAACAATAAACAGTTCAATTTATTTTCAAATATTTCAATATTATTTTCTTTTAAAACTTTTTTAATATAATTTGATTTTTTTTTTTTAGCTTTTTTACTTAATTTTCAAAAAAAAATATTTTAAATTCTCTTTATAAAAAAAACTGACATTTCTTAAATTTAATTTTTTTAGAAAAATAAAACTTTTTAATAAGCTTTTTGTTTCAAAATTTGTAATAAGTTTTGTCTTTAAACAAAATTAAAAAAAAAACATAATCGCTTTAAATAAAATTTAAAACAATTATCTATTCTTTTTTGTTAACAAAAAATATGTGAAAATTTTTTTTAACAAAATTCTAAAAAAGTTTAATAATGTTTAAAAAAAAACTTTTAAGAAATATCCTCTTGAAATCTCCGTTGAATTAAAATTTCGATTACTTTCTTCTTAAAGAAAAATTTGAGTAATGTTTAAAAAAAAACTTTTAAGAAATATCCTCTTTAAACCTCCGTTTAATTAAAATGATGTGATTTTAAAATATTTACAATAATTTTTTTGTTAAAAAAAATTTTACCTAATTTTTTTGATGAAAAATTTCATTTAATTTTTTTTCAAAAATATTTTAAATTTTCCTTAAAAAAATCAACAATTTTTTGCGTTTAAGTTGGTTTTCTTTTTATCTTCTTCTAAAAAGAATCTAAGTGCATAAAAAGAAAGAAACATTTACATTTTCTACAATTACTTATTTTACTCGCAAAGCTTAAACAACAAAAATATAATCGTTTAAATAGCATTGATAAATAAAAAGTGATTCACATAACCAGTTATGATGTGATACCATTATAACCAAACCAACAATTATATTTCTAAATCTCTTAAAATCAATTCATACAAACATATTGCTCTATATTCGCTAGAAATTATGTGTAACAATTTTTGTCTTATGATAAAATCAGAGCAAACTGACATACAAACATATGTTTATATCTTCATTTAAATAAATACTAACGATAAATATTCCAACACACGTGCTCACTCTCAATTATTATAACACATATGGAGACAATAACACTTGTACGAAAAACTTCAAAGAATAGTTGTTCTTAAAGCAAAAAAAAAACAAAGGAGTAATAAAACGTCAAATAATGAAAACTATGTAAAACCCCTGGCTGTGTCCTTAACAATAGCAGAATATAATTTTATTTTATTAATCAAATATGTTTAAAAAAATATTGACAAAATGCCACTACTTCCAGACAGACACACACAAGCAAACAGTCGCACACAAATTGACATAGTGTTGGTTCCTGCAGACAAACGCAAAGTAGGACGTGTTTAGAAGACAGCAAACAGAGTTAAAAAAGAAAGAAAAGAAAATATGTGTCTGTTTAAGTATGTATGTACCATTTGTATTGATGTACATACATAAATACATAAATACGAATGTATGTTCGTAACTTTAGCAATTGTGTCAGTAATTTGTATGTAAAAATTCCCATGATACATTTTTGTCTGTTTTTTGTTTTTCTATTTAATTTGTATTCATTGGATATAATTTTATTTTTTTTTTTTGTCGCGTTCTTTGTTTTTTTTTTTTTTTTTTCATATTTTTTTTTTTTTTTTTTCTTTTTTTTTTTTTTTTTTTTTTTTGCACCAATATTTTTGTTTGTCGTTCCTATTGATTTGACAGTCTTTTGCAGAACTTGCAATAGAAAACATTGAATCATTTGAATTGTATTACAATGATAGTTATTAGACATTTATACTTGTGGTTTACGTGCTTAGCGTTTAGCTTTTCCTACAACGAAATCCAGATTTACTGTCACGCACTGTGTCACTGCAGAAAGAAACAAAAAGGTTGATTTATCTAACTTTTTGTTGTTACTCTGATTATGAAATTTGTAATTCATTGTTTATTAAAAAGATCTAACAGTTCTTGCTTAACAAAAAATTTACGATGAATTTTTTTTTTTATAAAAAACTTACGAACAAATTTTTCTTTATAGGATGTGTACGAGAAGTTTTCTCGTTTTTATAAAAGGACATGAGCACAGACGTTTCTAATATTCTACAATTATATAAATTATTTATATGAATACCATATTATGGTTGTAACAAATTTAGACAAGTAACTCAACCATAAATATGGTTATATCAATAATTTCTTTTTGAGAAATAAATATGATTCAGACAACTCAATAATTGATCCCTGCATTTATATATATACATGATGTCTTAGTCATAATGTGTTTGTGGGAATCATTAACATTTTTAAGAGGCCATAATAATTTTTTATTCTGTGACAAAGTTCTGAAATTATAGGTATATTAAAAAAAAAATATTTTTTTGTTTTAGGTTTAGAAAACCTGCATTTATTATACCCTTTACCAGGGGTGACAAGGGTATATATAAGTTTGTTAATCCGTTTGTAGTTTCTACAATATTCATTTGCGACCCCATAAAGTACATATACTCTGAATCCTTACAGATAGGCAAGTCGATTTAGCCATCTGTCTGTCTGTCTGTCCGTCAGTCTGCCTGTTGTCTGTCTGTTGAAATCAACTTTTCTCAGCCGCCTATTGTCGTACAAACCCGGTACTGAAAACTAGTAAGATCGCCTAATAACTGACCGAGGTATAAACCAAATAAGACGACTATCAATTTTTTTTTACACAAAAATTATTATTATAAGACATGACATGCCTTTTGGTAAATTTCACAAAAAACATTTTTCGAGATATAAGCAAAAAAAAAAATTTTTTTTTACACAAAAGTTATTATATTAAGGTGGCAGAAATTTCCTTTTGGAAAATTTCACACAAAAAAAAATTTCGAGATATAAGCAAAAAAAATTTGCTTCTTAGCGTAGAATCAGCAAAAATATGGGGGAAAAACCTATGAACATGAACTATAATACTTTTATTACTTTTCCGACATGCAAACAAGACGTTCATACATACATGTAGATATATATATTCATATACACATACATAAATACACGTAGTGAAGGGTATATAAGATTTGGCACAGCCAAATATAGCGCTGTTACATGTTTTTTCCTTTCATTAAAGAAATTTCAATAAGTTTTTGCTCTCTATAAAAAAACTCTTCTTTCCTCTTGTAGATAATTTAAGGATTATAGAAAATTTATATATTTTTCGTATTAACTTTTTATTCGTAACAAAATATGTTTTTTCGATTTCCATAGAAAATTTCTTCCATTACCCACCGAATACTTTTAAAATTGCCTTTGAATAAGAAAGTTTGTAGGTATTTGTAAAAAGATTAAAAAATTAAAAAGGATTAAGAGTATAAATATTTTTAAAAAAATTTTGTATGAGAATTTATTCAGAATAAACAGATTTCTCATTTTTAAAACTTTCATCAGTTACTCAGAATCTTAAAGTCCCTTGCGTTTATATTTTTATTTATTTTTTTATTTGGAACGACAACATCGCAATTTAGAAAAATGTCAAACTGTGCAACATAATCAAACATTGCTAGTTATATAAAGAATATGAAATGAGTTGCAATATAAAATACGTAAAATGCACACATGTATATATTTTGTATAAATTTGTGATAAGAACAAGCACCTTTGCCATCAAGCACTCTTTTACATCCACAACTATAAACACAAAAATCGATTCTCGAGATGACCATATAAACAGGTTTTACCAAATTTGATCGGAAAATCAAAGAGTTTAAGGTATTATTTCAGCAAAAAACAACAATGAACTAAAATATCCTTAAATCTTCTAGAAACCTATGCTCCCAAGTTTATAAAATGTTATTACTAACATCTTGCTAATTAACGCATTTGTAAAGAAATGTAGAAAAAAATAAACATTTTCATTTAAATATGTGTTTTGAATATGTTTTTTAACATTTTTATTATGATTTTTTTTATATAAATAATCTGTTACCCGCTTAACAAGTTAAACAATTAGTAAACATGTCTGAATACACAATAGAAAAAGTAAATGCATACACACCCACAAATAACAGCTAAAGCAACCAGCGAAAGGAATTATTTATTTAGATTTATACTTGTAAATGGATTTGTTCGGTCTGTCTGCACAAATGTAGAAGAAAAAAAAGGAAACACAATTTATAGGCAAAGTACAAGGGTGGGCAGAAAAGTTAACTCGATATAAAAACATGTAGTATGAAGCTTTATTCATTACGTTTGTAATTAAATAAAGTTTAAAAACTTTTCCTGCAATACTTTGCCATGTGTTTATCTTAATTAGTTTATTGAGTATCTCCAAAAAATACATTATCCTTTCTTTGTTGGCCAGTAGGAATTTTAAACAGAGTGACACAGTTGGAATGAAAAATATTTAAGCACAAGCTTTTTTTTGTTTATTTTTAACTTAATTAAAGAAATTTTATTTAAAAAATAAAATATAAAAAAAATGCCGACACCTTTATTTATAATAATAATATTTTACAAGTTTTTCCTCTACTTTTGCACACATGCGGCAATAAAAAAGATGGAAACAAACAGTGCCATACTTTTTTCTAATTTAACTTCCGTTGCCTTTTTTTTGTTTTTGTTTATTTTACTTCCTGGTTAAATGCAGAACAACACAAAACTTAACAATATTTAACATTCTGCTTATCTCAAGTTGCACTTAAGTGTTTTTTGTTTTACATTTTCAATTTTTTTTTTGTTGTTTCTTTACAATTTTCTTCGAAAATTAATTTTAATCTTAGTTCACCTGGTACTTGGCACTTACAAGCCCAAGAATATGTGTAACTTGTTTTTTCTCTCTCTATCTCTCTCTGCATAATTTTAGATTTTCTAAACAACCCAACAAGAGTTTACCAAAGTTTCGAGTAAAGTCAACAAAACACAGGAGTAAAGTTTCTAATGAGACAAAAACTTTCAGTTAATTGTTTGCAAAGTGTAAAAATGTAGCAAAAATTACCTATTTCCTGTGTTGCTATAGCAAAATACAAATTATTTCATTCACTTTCATTTTTATGTCCATTTATTACCTTTACAAGCAAACCGTCCCTGTGTCTTGTTGGCTTTAAAATTAATTAAAATGTTACACGTTCCCACAAAGTGAAGAGCGAAAGCAGAAAAAACAACTTAAAAATATAATAAAAACACTTTAGAATTTAAACGATTTAAAAGTAAAATAAAAAAAATTAAACTTAAGCTTTTAAATATAAACAACAGCAAATGTTTTCAAATTAAAAGAAAAGTATTAAAAAGCTTTTTTTTATCAAATGTTTTTTTTCTCATTTTTTTCCTTTTTTTTTTTGCAAAAAAAGTAAAAAAAGTTACTTTTATAATAGTTCTTGTTGTTCACTTGTTGTTTATTTATACTTTTTGCTTTAATTGTTTAAAACGTCTAAATGAATGTTTAATTTAAAATTAAAAAAATAAAAACAGTTTAAGTGAAACAAAGTTGTAGAAAACTTGTGATTTTATTTTAGTTTTTCATAACTTTCTATTTACAGGGATATTGTAGAATTTTAAGTGATTTTTCGCTTGAAAATGTTGTTTGTTTTATCGTGGGCTTATAGAGTTGGGGCTGAGCAAACCAGGTGTTATTGAAATTAATATAAACATACCTTCTTGTTTTAAAGCCTAAAAATTACCCTTTGGATTATTTTTAATTTGGTTGACCTGTATCACATCACTTATGTAAACATTTTTTTAACAATTTGCTAATGGAAGGGTTATTAAAAGTTGACTCTTTAATAAAAATGCAAATAATACGAGACTTTTTTGTTATATCCACCACCACCCAAGAAATATTTTTTTAACTCAAATCAGTATTCAAAAAAATGTTGTCTACATTACATAATCACATAAAAAAACAGACAACAGACCCTTTAAAACTATGTCCATCTATCTGTCTCATTGTAAAAGATATGATTACAGCCAATATAAAATTCATCTAAACTATTTACTTACAGTTTTCGGATGGAGAAAATGCAGTATAGATGCAAAAAAGATGTTTAAAAAAAGCCAAACAACAAAAACGATTTTTTTACTTACCAAAAGTTTTGGGTTCTTTTACCTGAAGAGAGAAAGAGACAGTATTATAAGTAAGAAAATGTGATAACTATTATAACTAAGAACATGCAAATAAAACTCTATTGTCAAAAAATAATTATCATTTTCCCATACCACGACTGCTCTTAGAGCTGCCGCTAAAACAAACTTCAAACAAAAAAATCTGTTTTCGGTTATAAAAACATAAAGAAAACAAAAACATTTTTTTATTTGGGCAATTTCATTCGTTATAACAACTAAATAACTGTCTTGAACTAATTTATGGACACAAAATAACTGCTCCACCAACATGTGCTTTAGTGCAGTCATAAAAACAATAATAAATTTTTACCGCCAAAATTAAGTATCATTTTAGTTATTTGTTTGTGAATCTCAATGCATGTGTGTGTGTGTGTGTAAGTATTAGCTTGTGCATCGTATTGGGAGCCCATAAAATTTGTACTGTTTTGGTGCCTTTTTTAGCAACACACTCGTTACGGGTGCATGCAGCCAAATTTGTAGTTGTATTGTGTTACATAAAAAAATACATTTATAAGCCTTTTGTTCAAAGTCTAAAATAGCAACAAATTTTAAAAAAAAGAGGTAATACACATACGTGTACACCACGTACATGCATGTACTTATTTGAAAGTAACTACATATATAAATTGGCAGTTGCATGTGTAATGCTTGCAAAAATTTTCCACCAATACGACCATAAAAAAGCCAAGTCTTTGTAAACAAAAAAAATGTTAAATAAATAAATGTCAAATATTTATAGGCCATTTTCAATGTGTATCATTTTGTTTTTATAAGAGGACAATGGTAAGCAATAGTGGAACTTACATTTGGTAGCATATTTGCAAGTAAAGCAAATTTGCAATTTTGCCTTTTTTCTTAGAGCCTATAAAGTTGATGATAATAGCTGATTGTTGGGATATTTAAATACACGAAAAATAATTTATGGTGTAAACACAATTGGGACGAACGACGAATTTCGCACAACACGACGCAATCGTATGTTGATATTCATTGCGTAAATTCGTCAACTGAAACACATTTGGAACGACGAAAACAGCTGTGTACGTCATTTCAATTTTTTTAATTTATAAAAAAAAATTAAAAAAATACTTAATATGAATCAAAGAATTTTTCGTTTGGTTACAAATAACAAAATAAAAAGAAAGGAAAAAAGAAACGGTCACTCTGTACCAAATTATTCGTCGTTCGTCGGCGTAAGAAATAGAAATAAACCTATTTCAAGTTCGTTACGCATGACGAATTTTCGTCGACGCACTGATTGTGTGCATTTTCATATACACAAATGTGTTTTATTTTCTACGACGAATATTCGCAAAAAGTTCGTCGTTCGTCCCAGTTCTGTTTCAACCATTAGTTTCAAACTAAAATTTTTTGTATGTTTAGAACTTTACGAAGCAACTGTGCCGAATAATTTTAAAGTGGCATAGTTATTGCCGCAGTTAATATTTAAACAACAACACCATCGCTTAAGTTAACAACAGAAGACAGCTTCTGGTGTATTAAGCAATTTTCTAGAGATTTATTTTTATACCCTTCACACATGTGGTTTGTTATTCCGTTTGTAATTTCTACATTATTATAGATAGGAAAGTTGATTTAGCCATGTCCATCTGTCCGTCTATCTATCTGTCAGTCGGTTGAAATCAACTTTTCTCAGCCCCCCGATGTGGTACGGACACGTTATTGGTATCAAACAATCAGATTCCAATTCCAGACAATTTCACCGAGATTTTTGCTATTGAAAATCAGCAAACAACTAACGAGATATGTAAAAGGAAAAATATATATCTTTTTTACACAAAAATTATAATATTTGTGTGTAAGACCTGCCTTTTGGGAAATTTTAAAACAAATTTACTAATTGGCCGAGAATCAGCAAAGATATGGGCGAAAAACCTATATGGACTAAAATTAATATCATAAAAAAAATCAAGTTTTCTAAGACATTTGGCCCAGCCAAATATAGCGCTCTTACTTGTTTTTTTTTAACCTTTCGTCACACACATACTTCGAATATCACATTTGTAACACATGGGTGTGGCCAGACTCACTCTATATTTGTATGTGCTAAGGTGGAAAATAGGCGCAGGTCTTTAGTTTTTTATTCTCAGCTGATGCTCATGATTTTTGGCCTAAATATGTAAAACGATATCAGAGATATTCGAGACTACCAGCAATACCAGTTCTTAGGATATATCACAAGATATATATTTCTTGTATGGGGCGTGCTACGCCCACTTTTTTAAGTTCAAACATTCCAAGCCTAACTATACACATTGATTATAAAATAACCTACACAAAGTCATTACAGTTATAAACATAAAGTGTTACAGTTAGAACGATATACTACCAAAACGGTTTCTTTTATATGGGAGGTGCCACTCCTACTTAAAATTTAAAAAAAAAGTAAAGCATATTGTTCCTTTCAAAGCAGGAAGTACTAACTAATGTATACTTAATAATTCTAATACTTTTTTTTTAATTTTTTTTCTACAAATAAAAATTTTTAACAAAACATAAAAATTTTTCATAAATTAACAAAACAATTTTTTTTAATTTACTTTTTTATGCCACTGTAAGCAACGTTGTTTAATGCAATGTAATTCCTCTACCAAAACTGTTGAGCTTTTTGGTGACAGGAATCCCGAAACGAGCAAAAAATTTATAGATGTTATAAAAACACAAATTTTATGCCATGTGATCAGGAATAATTTCCACGAAAAAAAAAATTTTATAAAACACACGTTTAACAAAGTTAAACAAAGTGAACTTTTTGCTGCAAAATAATAATGAAATTTAACATCTATTTCACAAATTTCGATATGAATTGTATTTGAATAGTTGTTTCAATATCATGAAATGGAGAAAAGAACATTAATTAGCGTAAATTATACAAACATTTACTTGTTAAACAATTTTTTATTTAGTCTGGGTAATTAGTTTCCATCAAA